>JAQQBS010001422.1:6330453-6367956 GCA_030347275.1 Microctonus aethiopoides | reverse complement strand
AATTATCAGTGATTATTTTCATATTTTTAGATGAATTGATTTGAATTAAATAAATTTTCTACTTAATTTCTCATCCCTTATTTTTTTTTTTTAATAAATAAATAGAAAAATCGTGCTATTGACGATAAATTTAAATATTACACTCGACTTAATTACAATAATATACTAAAGATTGATTATTATATTAATCATCAGTGATTATTTTTATATTTTCAGATGAATTGATTTGAATTAAATAAATTTTCTACTTAATTTCTCATCCTTAATTTTTTTTTTAATAAATAAATAGAAAAATCGTGCTATTGACGATAAAATTAAATATTACACTCGACTTAATTACAATAATATACTAAAGATTGATTATTATATTAATCATCAGTGATTATTTTTATATTTTCAGATGAATTGATTTGAATTAAATAAATTTTCTACTTAAAATCTCATCCCTAATTTTTTTTTTTAATAAATAAATAGAAAAATCGTACTATTGATGATAAATTTAAATATTACACTCTACTTGATTACAATAATATACTAAATATTAATTATTATATTAATTATCAGTGATGATTTTCATATTTTCAGATGAATTGATTTGAATTAAATGAATTTTCTACTTAAAACCTCATCTCTAATTTTTTTTTTAATAAATAAATAGAAAAATCGTGCTATTGATGATAAATTTAAATATTACACTTTACTTAATTACAATAATATACTAAAGATTAATTATTATATTAATTATCAGTGATGATTTTCATATTTTCAGATGAATTGATTCGAATTAAATGAACTAAGCGTTGATTTAAATCGTTTGAAACCTTAACCGATTATGATTAGTGAAATTTCAGTTGTAACAGGTCAACTGTGAAATTTAGCTTCTGCTAAATCGTGGCGATTTAACGAAAATGGTGTGTGTATATATACAAATGTGTATATCTAACGTATATACAAATAGTAAACGGTTCACTGATATAATATACCTCGGTCCAAAACCGTGGGATGTTCTCTGGCCTCGTCTCTTGCCACTCCCATGACCTGGCTTGATATTAGTAGTCTCTGCTAACTGAAGCAATCGACTGCAGTGCTGCCGAAGCAGCGGATCCTCACGTCGATTCATTATAAACCGCACGATTTAATTATCGACAAATAAACTTTCTGTAAAATATACAAATTTCAAATATTAACATTGATAAATAATAATAAATAAATAAGTAAATAATCCGTTTACTTATAATAAATTTATTTTCTTTATTATTTTATTGAGGTAATTGATTTGAAAGTGAGACGAATTTTTTTATTGGAAACTTGGCAAAATGACAAATATTATGTAAAAGATTGAATTAAAAGGACAAGGGGTGGAATATTATAAGGGAGAAGAACTGTTATAATATTTCTGGATATGTATTTTATATGGATATAGATATATTTATGTACGATACAATACACTGTTGGGAGAATTGTCACATTTGTTTCGTCCGATTGCAGACGACGCGTTCAATATTGGATGTAGGACAATGCAACCAGCCTATATACTCATAGATATATTGGTATAAATTATACATATGTATATACATGTAGGGTATGTTCGTATTTTATAAAATGTCATCGTATCCCTGGCAAAAATGTATAGGAAAAAAAAATATAAGAAATAGTAAATAATATACTGCAAGAATAAATGTATTGAAGAAAAAAAATTAAAATTAAAATCGAGTTTTTGTTTTGTATTGAAAAATGTTGGATATTTGATATTTCATTTCTATTTTTGCTAGTATATTATTTACTATTAGCAACATGTTTCGTGGAGTTATTGGAAAAAAAAAAGAAATAAAGCGTGAATGAATTGTAAGAAAATAAAATTCAAATTCAATTTTCAACAGAGAAATTATTATTTATCGAAATAAATATATTAAATAAAAATTGAATTACTTTTATTCCCATTTTTATTTTTTCTTTACGCTTTATTATATTTTTATTATTTATTTATTGTATATACATAACTGAACTTTTATCGTGGTTTAGTATTTTACATTGTACGATAACTTTATTTGCCTGCGATCGGAAATATTCATTAATTTGTAAACTTTTCATGGATAAATATTTAGAAATAATGCTGAGGCGAAACACCAACCACATCGATGGCTAATAATGCGCCTGCGGTCTTTGGCTTTCACTCTTTGACAGTCTATATATATTTGCAGTATCTCAATATGTATAGGTATGAATATTATCAAAATTGATCAATAGCACTCGTGATAAATTCAATTAAAAAAAATTCATTCTATACATTTTAATAATATACATTTAAGTATATATTTATTTCTAATCATTAATATATTTTTTTATATCAATATAATAATTGTCTAGAGCTTTTATATTTGATATACAAGGGAGTGATATACGACGAATTGAAAAATGCACTCAATGAATATGTGTGTGATATCTATGAAGAAGAATAAAAGAATAAAAATATATAAATAAAAATACGTTGTTATATAACACATAAAGGAGTCTGTATACAATCGATACAAATGCATCAAAGCATTCGATGGCACTTAGTTCGTTGCATTATCGATACTACCAACAAACGTCTGTCAGTCTAAAGTATGAAAGAAAAATTTTTTTTTTATTTTATTTTTTTCTTCTTCGAAATTCAAAGGAAAAATTTCATAATTTTTTTGAAGAATTTACTTCTAATATTTACTTGCCTTCTTGTACTTTAAGATAAATATCACTAATATTATATATCTAACAATAAGAGAAAGTTTATTTGATAGATTATTTTTTTGTATTTATAATTCATAAAATAAAAGAATTAAAAATTGTGTGATAAAAATTCAATTATTTTTATGTTTTAGATAAACATAAAGGGAATTTATAATGATATATTATAAATTATATTTATAAATATATAAATGTCTCAAGTGAATGTTCTTCAGCTCATCATACAGTATTATATTCATATAATTTCCAAACCTCCTACATCAGTAGACACGTGTAGGCTGGTATTTCTTTCTTTAAAAATTTCAATGACCTTTTGCAAGTAATAAATATTTAAATATCCACATTTTTTTAATTGTCAGCGTTGAAAAGAGTTGTATACATTGTTGAGTCGTCATGTATTTAGGCATTGACACTGTTGTCTTGGTGTTGAGGGAGTGTATTATATATGTACAATGTGAAATGCGGTGCGAGAAAAAAAAAAAAAAAGCTCTGAGGCAACGAAGAATCGATTTGACGAGAGAAGAAATACCGAGTCATTGATCTCAAACCAGCAACCTGCACATATACAGACATGTATGTATGTATGTGTGTATTCACGCAAACATATGTACAGATGTGTGTATATACAATTCACACACGATGTCATAGAATTTCTCCAGGCCATTTTCACAAAATAGAAAAAAAAATAATGAAAATAAATAAATAAAAATAAAAAACCCAAGAGAACTAATGCACTTGCAGAAAGAATACGGAGTTTGAAATTTTTTATTTATTTTTTTCCACAACATTGAACGAAGAAAAATGGAAATGTTTGTGAAAGAATAAAATAAATTATTTATTTACTGCAGTGAATTTTTTAATATTTTTTATTTATTTTTAATTGTTCATTCAATGTAAGTTTAATGTTTGTTTATTTGTATTAGATCATTTATAAAGAGTGGTTGATCAGTCAAATTTATTGTTGAGTGAATAGAGAAAACAAAAATATATTGAAAAGAAAAAAAAATTATTATTTATTATCGAAAATTCTTTGTTTTAATTTTGACGATAATAAATTGGGTATTTTAATTTAATTAATATGTTTCATGCATCAATGAATGAACAACTTCTCGCTTAATTAAAGCCTTTCATTCAAATATATGTCATACATCCATATAAACCATGAACAAAAATTAATTGTGTATAAAAAAAAAAACTGAACGATCACTCTCTTTAAATTATTTTCAACATTTTTAATTTTTCATTCACCACATGTAAATAATTTTTAAAAAATTTCATTACTAACTAATAATACACAACAAACATCACATTCAACTTAAAAAAAATAGTATATAAAATTATCTTCGAAAAAGGGATAAAAAATCCTACACAATAAAAAAAAAACAATAATAAAAAAAAAAATAAATAAAAATCCCAAAGAACAAAAATCACTAAAAATAAAATTTATATTTGTCAACATTAAGTTAAAATATCAATTTCAAATAATTAATATTCATTTCAAATGTCTATTATTTATTAAACAAAAATTTATTTTACTAAAATAAAATATTTAATTTTCAATTGAAAATTGTTAAGTCTCACCTTGGTAAATGGGTGTTCCTCCCACACCTCAAACAATCGTTTTCTTGGCTTGTCCATGATCTTCAATAGTAGTCGTGGTGCTTTTGAGTGACCCGAGGCACCTATCATCTTTTCTAAACTGTATAGACATATATAAATATATATATACATATATAAATTTATATAAAAAAATATATCATCAAGTTTTTTTTTTTTTGATATTCCACTTGTACCCCAAGGTCATTCAGAACAATCCAACGTGAATTGGTAACGATAAAGTACCTATAATATATTTGCAATCTTTCTTTCTCACTGCCAATCGATCAAACGCTTTTTATTTTATTTTATTTTATTTTATTTTTTTTTTTTTTTCATTTTTTCACCCTATCTTATCTTTAAACCCGTCAACGACAATATATAGACGCTCGTAATTCTTTCGAGTTAAAAAAAAAATGAAATATATAATGAAAAAAAAATAATAATAATAATAATATTAATAAAAATAATAATAAATTTGCTCACAGATTATTTTTTTTTTTTCGCCCTTCGCTTAAAGTAAATTCTACCCCACGCTTTCAAGTTTCACTTGCGATAGGATCCACTTACGAGATGCGTAAAATTTTTTTATTATCACCCACTCAAAGCACACGATTTTTACATTGACTTGAAGAGGAAAAAAAAATCGATTGATGCCTGGAACATACCTTTTAGATCATTTTTTGCTTGTGCACATGGGGATATAAAGTCAATTGATTTAATTTTATGTTCCAGACAATGGAAAAAAAAAAAAAAAATTTGGAGAGACGGGGGAGGAACGACTATTATATTTTATTATTGCTATCACTGAATAAACAATTTATCAATTTGCTAAATTTTTATGAGGTATGAAATAAAATAAATTTTATATGGCTTTAATATTTATTAATTAATATTAGTCGGATTTGAGTTATTGAATAAAATTAGATTTTCATTTTATTTCGTCAATAAAATTTTTGAAATAAAATTAAATATGTAATTATTCATTTCAACATTTATATCAATATAATTTACTAATTTATATAGATTTAAAATTAATATGTAAGTATAATTAAAATATGCATTTACACTAATGCATATATCAACTCAACGTCACTCAATTTATATATTGTAAAATTAATTATTTTCCCTGTCAAATGAACTTTATTTTAAATTAATCCCACATGAATATATAAAATAAATTTAAAAGTACATAATTAAAATCAGAAATGTCAATTATATTATTTAATAATTATAAAATAATATTTTTAACCGCAACTGTTTGCGGTTAAACAAATAAATAATTAAATCATGAAATAAAAGAGAAAAATAATTATATTAATTATTGAAAAATAAAATTTTATATATTATAATGATAAAAATACGCATTATAAAGGGATGGAAAACGACAACGTGACCTCAGGAGCAACACGGGATTGTAGTGAAAGGTCATTGACCCTAGAGAGAGAAGAAAGAGACAACGTAGATGAGAGAAACAGCAAGAGAAAATAAAAAAAAAAAAAATTCTCAAAATGTAACAATGATAAATTCAAAGTACGTGATTTCCTTCATGCAAGCAAAGCTTCCGATCGATTCCATCTTGCATATACACATGTTCATAAGTATATGTATATATTTATACATTTATATACATGTATACATACCAACGATTAATTAAAATTGCATCACAGTACTCGACGCGAATCGATTTTAATAAAATACACTCATATAAATATATCAAACAAGTATTTCTATCCTTTTTTGCAATTTTAAAAATCAATAACCAAATAATAAACAATATAAAAGAGCACTTAAACATACATTGAAAATAACTATAAATTTAATTAATAAATTTAAACAATAAAATGTAATAATAATACAATTAATTTATTCTCAATTTCATTCGTTTTTTATCTACTAAAAAATAATAATAAATTATAATATAATTACGTAATAAATTATTATATATTAATATAATTATTTGTTTATTGAAAGGTAATATATTAAATTAATTTGAAATTTATAAACTCACTGTATTAATTATGTTATATTATAAACATAAAGGGGTATATAGATAGCAACAATGTTCCTATGTGTGACAGTTTGACAAGTCATCCATGACGTTGAGCAATGAAGTATGAAAAATGATAAAGCAAATGTGTCTAGCTCCTGTCAAGTATCACATCTCATATACAACATATGAAAAAAAAAAAAAATATATATATATTGTATACATAAATAAAATATTCATATTCTCCACACATTAATAAAGCCAAAGAAAAAAAAAAAGCTACCACAAATTTATCATCAACTATTTTCTCTCATACATTTAAAAAAAAAAATTCAACTAACAATTATATACCACCACCAAGAAGAAATTCATCAAACAAATCACTTTCTTCATCAGTCAATAAAAAAGTTCTGTATAAAAAAATAAAATTGAAATTAAATAAAAAATAAAAAGAATTATTTTTCTTTATTTAATATCCACATGAAAATTCACTATACATTATTCCATCACAATCTCGTCACGTTTTTACACGGCGCTGCATCAGCATGAGGCTCTCCAATGTCAATCGAAATGTACTTCCCTTCAAATACATCAGGAATATACAGACAAACCACGTGGTGTGAATAACAACACGTCAATTATAATAACCAACAAAGAAATTGACAGAAATAAATTATCATTTAAAAATCAATATCGAATAAAAGTAACATTTAAATTTGTATAAATCCCTGAAATAATTTTCTTATAAATATTAAGGAAAACTGTCAGGCAGATGCAACGGTAAATAATAAGTATATAAATAATAAAATGAAGTTGTCAATGACAACGAGAGAACGCTAACACGGCGGTCTCTTCTGTCACAATAATAATTCTCTCTCTCGCGTATTCTCAGGACCGCCGGCCTGACGCTGACTGCGCGGTGTGCGCTCGAGTCTCACGCTCCTCGCCGGTGTTCGTCTATCGATTTTTCCGCGCAGCCTCCGCGGCAAGAGAGCGAATAAGCGACAACACACACACACACACACACACTCTGGACAACGAAATAGAGGGATTGACGAAAGAGGAATGAAGGGAATAAAAGGGACATGCGAAGTCCTCTTTCGAAAGCTCTCTTCGTTTATATGTACTCACAATTTCTTGTCTTTTTCTCTTTACTGTTCTCGTTCAATGCTTGGTACATAACTGATCCTGCCCAGCGGATCCTTGCAACTATATATCTATGCGCAGACATACATAAAATACATACATATGTATAAATATATATGAATACTATCGTAAAAAGCTTGACGGAAGTATTGGAAAGATGAGCGTGCGGTTAGGTCAAGGCAATAATATTCAGAATATTATTCATTGTTCGACAATAAATAGTTGTGTAACTTATTTTCATATTTTTTCTTATTATGAAATAAAAATTCTTATATGAGAATGCAGTTTTTTTATTTTTAAGAGGATCGGATTATTGGATTAAATTTTCGTATTGAATGTATGTATGTATGTGGAAAGTCATTCACTATTTGCAAATGGATTTCGGGATATGTGAAGGATGTTTGCGATTCTTACCGATTTTATCTGTGAAACGGCTTTTGACTATAACTGGATATAAAATGACCATCGAGGGAAAAAGAAATTCAAATATATATTTTTCTTTTTGCATGTTATGGGTATATGTAGGATTATATCTCATTTGATATTCTAAAGTTGGATGTAAATCTATTGAAATTGTAACCGCAGTATACATGTAATAAATATCTAACTGATAAGAGAATTGTGTAAAATAAATTTATGAAATTAATTGAGCTATTTTTTTCATGCGTTTTGGTATGATTAATATTCATTTTTTGATATTTTAATATTCTAGTCTTAATTATCGCTATCCAAAGCGTGGGAGGTGTCGGTATATATATACAAAATTGTACAGCAGACTTTGGCGCACAAAATAAGACCATATTTTTATAGATTTCTATCATTCTACAAAGAGTTATTGAAGTTAGAAGTAGGAAAAATAATCTGATTTTGAATCACTTTTTTAAATTTATAAAACACAAACTCAATTTATTATCAAAGAGATATTTTTCAAATATTCCGATGCGTAAAAATTTTTATTTTATATCTACACAAGTGCATAGATGTATTGATATAAAACTGTTGTATTCCAACGTGTCTGAACACGTTTGAAACATATGCACTAAATTTCTCAGACCTTTATTATTTTTTTTTCACATGATTTATTTCTTCTCAAGAATTTTCACCAAATCGATTATGCATCGAATACAAAATTTTTACTGACACATGCAGTAGCAGTAGTACTAGTATATACTGAAAAAAATTCTATGCAGCATTTTACACATAGAGAATATATAGATATATATGTATATGCAATCGATGAACTAGAGAATGTAAAATCTTCACATTTTTTTTTTCTTCTTTGATCCTTTCGTCTTTCACATTCATGAGTGAATTCTTACTTCACGGACATCACTCTTAACATTTTATATTTTTTTTTTTATTTTTAGCCGCAAAAAAAAGTGTCGGAGAGAAAGATTTATGAGATATTATTTCATAGACTCGCATACATGCACATCACACAAAATATAATAAAACGTTGTGACGAGTCTGACCGTATAAATGACCCTGACTACTACACTGTTACAAAGCTTTATACACTAGACATACAAGAAAAAAAAAAAATATATTTTTAATATTTTTATATTTTGAGAAGTTTTTGAAAATATTGCAATTGGTCTCAAGAGTCTACTACACTTATAACCATCAGTAAATTATTTTGTGTATGTTATAAGTAGTTATACCACGTTCATGTTCAGACGCAGGCGTATAACCCGACTACCAGAGAATGGTTGACGAGGGAATACTGAAAAAATAATGGAGACGAAAAAACCTCTGTCATCACTTTAATATTGTGAGATAAAATACAAAAGAATTTATCCCAAATAAATTTCAAATATTTTTTTCAATCTCAGGGAATAAATATTTATAATACATCAAAATGTAAAATAATTTGTTAGATAAATAATTCAACATGATTTAAAATGTACAAGAAAAAATATTTGACCATTTTTTTTTACTAAATTTTTCAATATAATTTAAAAAAATAAATTTAAAAAATTATAGTAAATAAAAATGTGAATATTTAATACAGAATGAGGATTGAATGAAGCTTAATTGATTTAATTCAATTTTTTTTTTCTATTTGATAAATGAATAAATCATATCCGAGATAATAAACCAAAAATAATTCACATAAATAATAATAAATTTATATAATAATACACAAGTGTATGATAAATTAAAATAATTTATTCTATCGAGAAAATTAATTGAAATAAATTAACTAAACTAAAATTCCCAAATGACTGAATTAATATAAATTATTATTAAAGTTAATTTCACATATGTGCTACAATATCAATATTTATATATTATAAATAAAATAAAAATTATGAATTATTAGATAATAAATTAAATTAAATTAAATTATTCAATCTTCCACTGCCAAAGATTAATTTTGCTAAAATGAATTTAAAAGACTTTGTCAACACACAGTAAAAATCAATTCACATGTGTACATGTATAATACACACATACACACTTATGTACATGATATCTATGTATATATGTATATAAAACATAATCTATCTAATATTATACTCTACACACTCTATAGCCACCGCCATCTCTTCTAAATTTATTTCGAGCGTGTAAAAGTCGACGGTTTTCTCAATAAAATGAACTGACGGGAAAATTGCCGTACGGTTTCTCGACTTGGTGAGCCAAAAACGATGGAATTGTATGTCTGAGTGTCAATAGGATAAATTATTTCACTTGAAATAAAAAAATTTTCCAAAGCAAATCTAAACTCTTTTTCTTTGTGGTTATAATTTATTTTTTATTTTTCTTTTATATTTTTTTTCTTCTTTTTCCTATTTATTTAAGACTCATATCAACGTTGAAAAATATTATTAAATTCCGCTTTTCCACATGACAACACTTTCTTTCTTGACAATACACCTGCGCGATATTAACGAAAATAATAAGCGAAAATAAAACACAGAAATATTGACAAAGGTATAAAAATGAAAAGATGAAATAAATAGAAACTTATAACAATATATAAAAAAAAAAATAAATCTATATAACTATTGTATCATTAAATATTACTAAAAATACAACCCGTTGAATTAAATCATCAATAAAAAAAAAAACAAAAATATATCCTGTGTCTATTTTTAATTAATTAATGTTTAGAAAATTTATTTTTTTTATTAATCTTTCACACTTCTAATTTACATTTTTTATACTCTACAACTATCTACATGTATATTTTTTCTTTCACCCTCCCTTACACCTAATTATCTTAATACTCCATTTATTACTCTCGGATTAAGTACAGTTTAAAAAAATATAATTAATTAATATGAAAATAATACACGAATTAAAAAGATTGATAATGGAAGTCATGTTTGCTATTTAATTCTCAACTTTTCCCACAACCCTGTAAATAAACTACAGCTATTATACATACATAAATACATATATATAACATTATGATACCAGAGGGAATGTCAAAACAACCACATGGACCGCTATTATAATTACAAGTAGTTATCTAATTTTTTGGGATTCGCTTTTAAAAAATGTTTAAAAAGATTTCTTTTATATTATAATATATATGTGTGTAAATTATTTTTCCTGTTTATTCTTCCTCTACTACTTGGCGTATAAATAGGATAAATATCAACTGCATATCATAACTACCATGATCTGCTTGCTGTTGAAGCATTTTTATAATAAACAAAATAATAAAAAGACACAAAAAAAAAAAATGTGTAAAATATTATCTACAGCCAACTACCACAAATTCACACAACAAATGCATCCGTGTATTATACATATAATATCATAACTTTATCTCATTTCTCAATTGCTTTGATGATATAATATTTTTTTATTTTTATCGAAAAAGTTTACGAGATAAATAACCGTAATAAAAATAAGAAAAAAAAAATTGACGATGCATGGATATAGATATTAGTATCTTAAAAGTATATAAGAAGATAAATATAAGAAGAAAAATTAATAAAATTTTTATGATTAATAAAAATAGAAAAGTTATAAATATCTGGATTTTTATTTTATTTAGTTTATAAGATTTTTTAATATTTTTTTTAATCTTCTTACCGCCATTAATTGCCTCGGAATCGATAAATAAATATTAGATATATGAGAAAATATAATAATGAATACAAGTTTGGAATATGGATCAAGTTTTAGTGTAGAATAGAAAGCAAGAAACCCATCTGTGTTGCAATATATATTAAATAATAACACAAGTACATTCATGTGTATACGCACATTTGTTACGTGAGTATAACTAAATTTATCGCAAGAAATTCCGAAATGAGCCTAAACGAAATATTCCTTAATTAATTAATACACATTTTTATTAAATAATAAAATAATTAAAGTAAAATTCCAATAAAATAAATACAATCAAAAACACAAATATCAAATATTAATAATTAATAATAAACTATTTAAAACACACAATAAACATCACAAAAAAAAAAAATTCAGCAATATTTTTTTTACCTAAATAAAAAAATAATTTAATAAAATTAAAAGATTTAATAAATTAATTATTAAATTATGAAAATTATTATCAAAATACAATTTAAATAATATTTATTTCAAGATTATAAAATAAATATTCAACACTTGTGAATTGTTTCCCCACAATAAAAAGTAAAAAAATATAAAATAATTATTTACATAAAGTAAAAAAAAAAAAAAAAATAATTGCAATAAATTATTCGAAAAACTCTTTAAGATACATATAATATATTACTGCATTAACATATATATATTAATTTAAATATTATACATACATCAAGTGCATGTACACGTATATATTGCTGATGAGAATAAAGTTTTAGATGTCTATCTATTCGTGAGCTTCAGAGTCTTTCGTTTAAAGTGGGTCGTCAGTCCCTCAACGAAGAATGAATTGAGGAGGCTGTGTATAAGGAGTGACGTAGTTCAATCCCCTCAAGCTTTCCCAGCAATATATACACATCGATCTTTGACAACAATATATATTATACAACATCGTAAAGAAGACAAAACACACTTGAGAAACCATAAACAATTAATTAAAGTCTGTTATATATTAATACTGCGTTGCACTTATATAAATTCATACACGTGCGAAACGTGAATATTAATGAGAGAATAATTATTTACACTGCTGTATCCAATTTATCCTTAGAAAAGCTGAATTATATATAGCCCTATGTATGTTTAATGGCATGTTATGTATATGTATGGATAGATGTGGGTGTAAATAAATCTATAATTATGTCAGGACACTTGAGAAGGTCGATCGAGCTCCAGGATTTCTGCGTCTATACTTAGTAAGTTAGGTCAGTTGTTCATGATGGGCCAAGGCTAAATTATTTCGTTCGTATTTATCATCATTACTAATTTTAGGATACCTATGTGTATATAAGGCAACTTTTTCATTAAAAAAAAACAGCTGTTAATTTTAATGTTTAAAAATTTCTCATCGTAATTTTTGGGTTTTTATTTAAATAACATGGGGAAATTTTTTTTTTTTTTTTATTTTTGTACCGCGGCATTTGCGCATTATAGAGATAAGCTCATAGTGGATTCTTGTAGGGAATCGAACGCTCTACAAAAAAGGTCTCTTGTAGTTTTTTCATAGAGACAGCCGTTCTAAAGATATTCAAATTTAAAGCTTCAAATTTATGAAATTTTGACTTTTTTTGTTATTAAATCGATTTAATCACTTTATTATTGTGATAGAATGACAGATCAATGATTGTAATTATATTGCTTGATTTTGTTTGGATAGCATAATTTCTATTGCTTTGAAATAATAATAAAATTCAGTCAACATAAGTTATAAATAATTTTTTTTATAGTAAATAAAATGAAAAATAAAAATATCTGACACGTGAGCATTTTTTTTTTTTTAGCTTCACAGAAATATTAGGACACTAAAATCAGTTTTTCGATTAAAAATAATTTTTAAGACAATAATTAAGTGATTAGTATCGATTTAATAACAACAAAAAATCAAAATTTTATACATTTGGAACTTTGGGTTTGGATATCTTTAGAATAGCTGTCTCTATGAAAAAAATGTAAGAGACATTTTTTGTAGAGCGTTCAATTCCCTACAAGAATATGCTATGGGCTTATTTCTATGAAGCACAAACGCCGAGCTACAAAAATTGAAAGTAAAAAAATTTTTTTCCCATGTTATTTAAATGGAAAAACAAAAATTACGAAGAGCAACCTCTAAATATTAAAATTAAGAGTTCTGCTTTAAGCAGGCTTATTTTTCTCATCGTTCAGTAAGTTTTCACCCTGATGTATATTTTATATTCTTTCATTTATATTTTTATTTATTTAGATTTGATGAATTAAATGTGGGAAATTGGAATTTTATTTTGATATTTCATTATTTAGAATGGCGGAATTTAAGGTTCTGATAGTTCGTAAGAAAAATCTTTGGTGAAATTTGGAAGGGAAAGAAACTAAAAATGAAGATGAAAATGGAGTTACAATTATAAACCTTCAAAAATGCGATTTAATCCTCGCTCCTGATTCGCAATTGCATAACACACTTAGCTACGTAACTGCTAAAAGTTCAATGTCAAAAACAGCGCGCATGGCTGTAAAGTATGTGCATGTGTATGTAATGCATAAGAGGAACGATGTCGAGGGCGAATTTTTATCAAAATTAAATTTATTCTTCAAAGTTTAACCATTTAAACGTGCAATGAATTTTTTTTTTTATATTTTTCATATGCAAAAGTTATAATAACAAATGAAATAACAGAGAAAAAATAAAAATCATTGATTATCAACTTGGTTAAAAATTATTAAACCAAAACTCAAAAAAATAAACAATTTCAATTTAAAAAAAAATTTTAATTAATTTTTCTTATATAAAATCGCTTTTAAGATTAATAGATATTATTCTTTTCTGTTTCTTTATAGATTTCCAGATTTCCAGAAAATAAATCCAAAGAACACGTATATATACACATACCTAGTCAATAAAAATCCATGCGGAAGTGCAAAATAAAATGGAGATATTTATTGAAGAAATTTGTTTTCTTTATAAAAGATTAAGAGAAGATTTTTATTGGAAAATCACAGAGTGGATTACGCAACGTTAGTCTTTTCCTCGTTTGGAAATCGTTAACGTGAACGTTGGATGGTGTGTGCAACAAAATTGAATAAAAAAATACGAATAGTAAAGAATAAAAAAAAAGCAAAAAAAAAAAAAAAAATACAAACAAACGAAATTGAGCAGTACTGTTATGAAAACTGGGTTAACAATATACACACGAATAGATGAGTTGATACAGGTTCAATATATTATATAAAACCTATACATACATGTATAATATACATATACAATATTGTTACATATGTATAGATAAATACATATATATAAACTTCAATGTAACCCTTTTTTTCTCATCTCTTTGTCATGTTTTTTTTTTTTTATGCCGCGTAGAAAAACTTGATCTGGCCTCAATGACACATGACCCGAAATAACATCAAAATTTCTACGACGTCATTGTAATGCTATTCAAAAATATATATACGAAAAACGAATGTTTCAATATTGCTCAGTACACAAACCCAGAGTCCATTAATTATTTATTTAGCTAATCAAATTTGTACGAACCAATTAATTTGATTAATTGTTTTACTGCAGTTATACAAAACAAATATAATAATAAAATGAAAAATATTACAAGACCTCGTGTATTATTATTATTATTATTATTATAATTAATAATCATTGGGGCGTTAATGTCATTAAATAACAGAAAAAAAATTAATAATATAAACTAGAAAAAGTAAATAGAAAAAACACGCTTCATTGCTTTTGACCTTTTTTTTTTTTTATTTTACTTATAATTAAACTAACGAACAAAAAAATTTTATATGGATATAGATATATATGTAACAAAGCACACCTTGGAATTAACTTGGAACTATATGATTCAAAGTGTAACTTTCAGCTTATAAAACATTTGCCATTGACCTAGACGAAATTTTACTCCTGAACTTAATTGAGAAAAGAAAAAAAAAGGAAAAAAATTAAAAATCAAATATTAACTTTATTTATATATAAATAATATTCATCAATTTCGAGTATTTCTTCATCTCAAATCACTAAGAAATATTAAAAATATTAAAACAGTCACTGATCAGTTAAACTAAAAAATAAAATAAAACAAAATAAAATGTAAACTGCCTAAATCGAAATTTTTATGTTACTTTAAACCTCATTATTGGTATTTAGTGAGGTTCTTCATGAGCAAGGAAGGTTGTTTAGAAATATTTTAATAGAAAATACAACACCTCGAAGTAGTCACATATTTCAAAATCTTTCATTCTAAGACGCAAATGAGGAACTTGTGTCTAAATTTATTATGAAATAAAATATTACAATGTTGTGTTGAGTGTAAAAGGCATCAAATTAGGTTCAAAGTAGAAGCACAAAAATTTCAACTATGATGATCATATTAATAAATTGAAAAAAAAAAAAAAAATAAATCACACGCTACAGCATAAAATTCTGTATAACAAATATAAATATATAAATATAAATAAATAAAGTATATAACAACAGTGATCTGATTTCATTTGCGATTTATGCACGTTTCCCTGGTATTTCTCTCCTCTTCAGCATTCAATTCACATTGAGAAGTTGTGCAATGGCATGCCACTGATGGCGCCTCGTCTCGTCGACGTCTGTCGATACGTTTATTCAATTGCAACCTTCCTCCACTTTATATCTTTCTATGCCCTTTCATATACCTATATATATAAACAAATACTGTATATATAACTCTATATATTCACTGCATAAACATATACAGATATGTTTATTTACACATAACATTTCCTTACTGTACTGCTTATACCAATTCATCGACCACATAAATACAATTTCGAGAGTGCAATGCACTAGTGAAAGTATCTATCACACAACTATATATACAATATAATAAAAAAAAATACATATGTACATCGAGTTGTCTTGAGTCTAGTGAAACGTTATAGACAAAGATATTTACACATACTAACTCACATAATATCTATTTATATACACTGCACATATATTAATAACTTTGAATCGATAAGGAACTTAAAGAACAATTGTTATATACATTGCAGACGAACAAATAATATCAAGACGTCACGATGCAGATATAAATTCATAAATATATATATATATATATATGAATGTATTTACAAAATCGAATTATCAAAGGCTGATAAACACAATGAAAGCTCTGATGCTAAAGCATGCAAACATTTCGTTTGAACCAAACTCATAAGCATTATATGTATATGTAGAAATGTACAATACATATACATGTATATATTTAGGCTACTGCCATGTTGTCATATATGTATGTACATATGTATGAATCTATTCACAGTAGTTTCTCAATGCTGTGAGCATTCAAAGTTCAACGAGCTTCGTATCAGGATTGTATTATTTCGACTTGGATAGTTATGCATGTCTTCGTCTCGTATAAAAACACTTTGATAGCTTTGTGAATAATAATAATAATAATAATAATAATAGTTAAGGTAATAATAGTTGTGATAATAGTGATAATAGTAATAGTACTAATATGAATGATAGTACTAGTAATGATAATGGTAATAGTATTAATATATTAGTAATAGTAATAATTATAATAATAGTTAAGGCGATCATAGTGGTGGTAATAGTGATAATAGTAATAATATTAATATATTAGTAATAGTAATAATTATAATAATAGTTAAGGAGATAATAGTGGTGGTAATAGTGATAATAGTAATAGTACTAATAGTAATGATAGTACTAGTAATAATAGTAATAGTAATAGTATTAATATATTAGTAATAGTAATAATTATAATAATAGTTAAGGCGATCATAGTGGTGGTAATAGTGATAATGGTAATAATATTAATATATTAGTAATAGTAATGATTATAATAATAGTTAAGAAGATAATAGTGGTGGTAATAGTGATAATAGTAATAGTACTAATAGTAATGATAGTATTAGTGATAATAGTAATAGTACTAATAGTAATAGCATTAATATATTAGTAATAGTAATAATTATAATAATAGTTAAGACGATAATAGTGGTGGTAATAGTGATAATAGTAATAGTACTAACAGTAATGATAGTACTAGGAATAATAGTAATAATAGTACTAGCAATGGTAATACTAATAGTAATAGTATTAATATATTGGTAATAATAATAATAATTTTTTATTGTAAAAATTTATCGTATTTATAGATTCATTGAATTCATATGGATGGATTTATTTGTAAAAAAGTAGAAATTTGGTTTGTGAAAAATAAAAATTTGTTGTACTTCAAACGAGTCTTATGAATTATTTTGCTGTTTTGTGCTTTCATTTTTTTTTTTTTTGTTATTTTCTAGTAAATTATTTAGTCATGTAAATGGGGAGAAAAAATACTATTGATAATTTTTCTGTTTTGTGTGATGGTACATTTTATTAATTAGACTTTTGTAATAAACATATTGATATAATTTATATATTCATTTTTGCTTTTGATGATTTTTATGATATCTCTTTGATGAATTGTTTGTTTTGTAAATGTTTTATATATACTTTAGGTGGGATTATTTATCACAAAAGATATTTGATAATTAAATGATGCAATTCAGAATCAAGATTCGCTTTAAAGCACATTTATATTATGTATATGTTGATTCATTTTATTATCGTATACCAGAATCACTGATGATGTAACTTTTAAGATTTTATATTTCTTCTTTTACATATATATTTTTTTTTTATATTCATTTAGAAGGTTTGTTTTATAAATCTTCTATTGACATTTATGGGATGAAATTTAAAAATAAAATTCCGATTATTCTACATCATCTCACGATGAGAATATGTATAATTTTTTGTGTTCTATCAGAGTGGAAGGAAAAAATTTTTATGTATTTTTCCGTATTTGCATATAACGAATTCACTGATTTTATATACATATGAATCCAGTAAAATTTATATGTGAATATATGTATACATATATATATATACATATATTTTTGGTACATATGTAAATTATTTACATCATCAGGGACAGTTAAAAATTTTATATACAAAATTGCATACATTCAATCTCTTTTCTAATTGCCTCATTCACTCCAATAAATTTCAAGGTCATATTTACATAAAGTAAATAATTTGGTACGATGCCAATTACGTTACGCAATATTTAAAAGTACATATATGTATAGACACATAACATTTATATATAAATTATAACTCAGTGATTGTAATAATATTAATTCATTCCAATTACTATTTATAATGCACATAATAAAATCACGAGATTTAATAAAAAATAATTCATTATAATTCATGTCAATAAACACACCTACATATTGTTATTTATTGACAACGATATACAAGTAATTATATCGATGCTTTTAATTATTATGAGAAAATTATAAAAATAAAAAAAATATAGATGAAATAATCAACGACATTGTAATACCAAAAGATAATTAAAAATTCCTTTGACGTCAGGTGTAGGTAATTTGTGTAATATATTTGTTTATTCATGAGATTGACACTCATTTACAATTTTTTATTACATTTAATAATTACTTGACTGTCAATAAATCTATCAACATATAATAAATATATTAACTTAATAATAATATAAATCAATCAACATGAAATGTTAAATATTTATTTTTTCATTTTTTTTTATAAATTATGGTAATTTGTATAACGTAAATTGAAACGATTATGTTAAGCAAAATATTCATAATTTTGTTTTTAAATGAAAAATTAATTATTATATACATTTATATTGATGAGGAAAATATAAAAAAAATTATAATTAATATTGGATAATATTAATTTTCATAATTTATAAATATATTTATCAATTCGATGGAAAACTAATAGGCAGAATGTCATTAGTAATTCAAGTTCTATATTCTTAAAATTTCAACAATTTTTATTTTTATATTAATTCAAAGTTAATGGAAGATCATAAAATTTAATCAATCACTAATATTGAATAGAAAATAACGATATGTCTGACAAATAGATTGATATTTATATTAAATTATTCATCATAACATAAAATTCCAGTAATATATTTGAATAGTAAAAGTCATTAGCGGATTTGTCTAGTGCGATCAAGCGAACAGATTAAAAAGATCGATTGCAATCGAACCCAATCGAAGGCCAAAAGACTCGATCAATATTCAGAAAGGTAAAACGGATATTGTATATACAGACATACATATTATTATAAATAAACGTCCTGTTTCATAAATATTCTCATTTTTTTTTACCCTTAATAACAAATCATAATTATAAAATATTTTATACACTTAATAAGAAAATATATTATTAATTTTTTCCTGTTATTTAATTTTTTATCCTCAATACTAATATATTTTTCGTCTATGATCAAGCTCCATTTGGTAAATCCAATAAAGAAAAAGACCAAATAGACAGAAAAACCATTCAATTCAATGTCGAAACCAGAACGCATCTCATTTTAAAATTTCTAAAGCTCTTTCTACAAGATATACTGATTGCTCTTGAATCTCATCTTCAACTATCTTAATTCCACAAGTAGATAAACTAAAGAGACACACTATTAATTAATCAACATAAAAATTTTATTTATACTTAAAGTAATAATAAAAAATTTGTCAAAATAATTTTTAATCAAATATTAAAAAACCGAAATATTTACTTGAAACAATATAATTGACTGATTAATTAATTAATATTCTTTATTATACCTCAATAAATCTATACAACAAAAAGACACTAAATAATTCACAGAAGAAAAAACAGTTATATTAATATAAAAATGACCCTTAAACTTTATTGCGTAAGTAATTAATGCAAAGTAATTAAATAGTAATAAATAGTTGATTAAATGTGATTTAATTTAAACAAGTGCATTGTTAGTATTAAAAATACATTTGTATGTAAATAGATAAGTTTAGCATTCACTATAATACAGATCCGTGAATGGATTTGTGATTTTCATCAGTCTCCATTGCTCCCCACTTATTATCACAAGTATACATGTGACGTTTTATCATGGATTTGAAAACAACTCATTCAAGGAAGTAAAATCTAGGGAATACTATTGAAAGCAACTTTATAAACATTTGAATGTTTATATGTATATAATCCTCGACACTTGTCATCTGCCCCCACTTGTGATTGTCTTTCTAACCTGGCATGTGCCAGATAATAAACTGTTCGTAATATATATTTCATTTATAAAAGAATTGATAACCAAACAACGTCGTTAAATTTTGTGATTTGGTGTCAGTCAAATATTTTTATCAATCGTTTTTAGTGATAATTTTCTTTCTTTCTTTTGTTTTTTATTATCAGAAAAATTCTAATTCAATGTGAGAGATTTAGGAATTTAATTTTATCATATAATTATTTTTGATTTTTATTATTTTAATTGTTGTTTGAATTGGTAATGGCTCCAATTCAAGTTTTATTTGTGACCTTATTTATTATCCAAGGATTCATTGGACTTGATGGGACAACTCTGAAAGTCAAGCTGTTGCATGTGGTAAATAAAAAAGTTTTTAAATTATATATAAAAAGCATTCAATGAATATCTAATATATAAAAATACGTCTTTCACTTTTCTGTTGATAAAAAATGAAATAAAATTTATATAATTTATTCAATTTAATGTTAAATTGAATTTTAAAAATATTGTGATGCAGTTGAATCAAATTTTATTTGTATTTGGGATT
Organism: Microctonus aethiopoides; assembly: GCA_030347275.1. Classification (NCBI taxonomy): domain Eukaryota; kingdom Metazoa; phylum Arthropoda; class Insecta; order Hymenoptera; family Braconidae; genus Microctonus; species Microctonus aethiopoides. The sequence goes on along the minus strand of JAQQBS010001422.1, from coordinate 6,346,766 downwards.
ATTATTAATTATTTTTTATTTAAGAATGATTTTTAAATATTTAATCTTTAGCTTTTCCGTCATGGTGATAAAGTGCCGCATAAAGAATATCAAAATTATCCAAATGATCCATACAGAAATCACACATATCATCCCGTCGACAATGGAGACTTGACAAATGTAAGTTAATTTGTTTAATTTATTATTCCTGGAATTTAATCCACTATATAATTTTTATAATGCGTCTTGTACAAAATTAATCTCTGACGAGACGTAGGAATCAATAACACACCACCTCCAACGTCTCAACCAATGTCTACGTTCATCAATCTTCATTTCTCTCTTTTTTTTTTTTATTATTTTTTCTTTTTTATTTTCATCATTTTATCATTTTTTTTTTTTTTTTTTCTTAATACTCTTATCAAAATAGATAGAAGTCTAGAGATGTTATTTCAAAATGAACATTACCTATTTCGAAAAAATGACATTATGTAAATTCATTTGTTGACTTGTATGCAAACGTGACTTATCATATTCAAAATTGGTTCAAAATAAATAATAAAAATAACCATGTGAGCAAATTTTTGATAAAAATCTTTCATATAATTTTTTTTTTTTCACTCCAATAGATTTTTCGTATCTACAACTATAATATATTCACTGATGCTCTTGTATATTATTTTTCTCTGACGTGTGCCTGTCCTTTCTCTGAATGATAACATCATTTTACGTCTGCTAAATTTTCTTGCAAACAAAATGAAAAAAATTAATGATAAATCATAGATTGTAAATCTGCAATTACTACTACTATTATTACTATTACTACTACTACTACTACTACTACTACTACTACTACTACTACTACTACTACTACTACTACTACTACTACTACGTACTGCTGCTGCTGCTGCTGCTATACATTCTTCTCATTTTTCTACGATTACTTTAGAGTTTATTGCAGAGCAAATTATGAACGAAGATGGTAATCTTGCGAAAGGGGAATTAATTTACGTTGAGCCGACTTTAATTAGACTACCAGCAGTCGCATAATTATTAACACTACATACTGTTCAATATATTAAATTAAAAATAAACATTTCTCTATAAAAATTTCTTTACTAACAATAAACATTAATAATCAATAAATTCTACGCAATATTTAAACTAGAAATATAAAATAAAAATTATAAAAATAAAGATTAAAGCAATGCGTCATCAAAAAAAAAATTGTCATAATTATTGTGGAATATATTTACAGTTTATTAATTCCATTTTAATAGCTACTAATATTAAATAATAAAAATATACTACAATTATGCGAATAATAATATTGACCGAATGGATTATTAAAACATCTTGATGGAATTAATTAAATTGAATATTAAATTTATTAATTTCAATAAATATCAATTTAATAATTTTTCATTAAAAGTTATTATTTCAAATTTTAATTATAGGAAGGAAAGCTTCGTGAATATACAATTGGAATAATGCTTCGTGAAAAGTATGGCGAATTTTTAGGTCCATATTACTGGCCTAGTTTAATTTTTGCTCGTTCAACTGACATACCGAGAACGCAGATGTCCTTGCAACTTGTTCTCGCAGGATTATTTCCTCCAAGTGAAGAGCAAATGTGGAATCCCAGTTTACAGTGGTTGCCTGTATCTACAATTTCTGTACCAAATGCACAAGACAATCTACTCTTTCCAAATGAATGTCCACAGTAAGTACACAAAACATCCTTCTATCTCCCAATTTATAATTATTAATATAAACAAACAAAATTCCCTTCCTATTCACAATACAATAAAAAATTAAATTATCCATCAGCTAAATTAATGATTTAATTACTAAATTTTATCAATTAATTTACAGATACATCAAAGTTTACAAAGAATTTCTCATGCGTGATAGTACAAAAAAAATCATTGCCAAATACAGTGATACGATGAAGTACATAAGTAAACACTCAGGAAAATTAGTAGAAACGACATCAGCTGTCACTTATTTATATAATTTATTCAAGGAGCAGGTATAATATTTATCTACTAGATTTTTCATTCTTACATTTACGAATGCAGTTTTTTTAATAATATAATAAATATACCACACATCAATATTTAAAATTAACGATAATTGTTTTTAGAAAGCACAAAATTTAACGTTGCCAGAGTGGACTAAAAAAGTTTATCCAAATCCAATGGAAGAAATTATTAAATTAGATTTTAATTTACGATCGTACACCAAACATTTAAAACGTCTCAATGGCGGTATGTATTTAATCATAAATGAATTTAGATATTAATTGTTGTTGAAGAATATTAGCTAAAAATATTCATAATTACTTTTGCTATTTCTATCTCCAATAGGTATTTTACTTCGTGAAGTTACTGAAAACATGAAAGCATTGCGTGACGGTATTTTAGAGCCGTCTAACAGAAAAGCTTTCCTTTATGCTGCTCACGAATTTAATGTCGTTGCCATGTCAAGGGCCCTCGGTTTAGAAAATCCAGTTATACCAAGTTACGGTTCTGCCATTATTTTTGAAACACTTCAAGACGAAAAGAAACGTCTTTATGTAAAAGTTAGTTCTTAAAATATCAATGAACTAATTACTCCAAATATATTTTTGTATTTTTCAGTTGGTTCAATTTGAAAATTAATTACATTTAATCTTATTAATATTGCAGATAGTTTTGTGGACTGGCGTGACTGAACAGCTCATTAATCAACGTATACCTGGCTGCAATGAACTTTGTCCCCTTGAGCAATTTTTAGAAATTCTCAGCGATGTAATTCCCAATGTCGAAGAAGTTAATCAATGCCATGATGAGTTAATACACATTTATAATCATCATGGTAGAAAAACAAAAGTTTTTCAATGTGAAATGTCTAAGAACATGGGAACGTCGTTCAATACAGCGAATTCATTATTTGTTAAATTTATGAGCTTCATCTCATTAATTAAATTTTATTCATTGACTTTTAATTAAGTTAAGGTAGATAAGATGAAGGGTAATAAAGAAGTTTATTGTGAATTTAAAAACAACCAATGATTGAGAAAAAATTACTGAGGAATTTTTTTAGTTTACTTTTTTTTTTTTTTTTTTTTAACAAAAATAAATTTCGTTAATTTTACTTGGAATTTATAAATTATACCGTTGGATGGAAAACATCTAATGGAAATCAATAGTCAAATCACCAGTATGAGAAAAAAAAACACTACACAATTGATTTTTATATTGTATAGGAATTTATTTTGTTTTTAGATTTGTTGATAAAATAAAATTGAGAAATGTTTTTAGAAACAAATTTGAACCTGTGTAATTTTCTATCTAGTTTTCTACTTCGAAGATAAACATTCTATGAAGAATAAAATAATAAAGGTATATTGGATAACATGGAAAAGGAAATTGACACTTGAACTTATTGAATTTTATACAGCAAACGTGCACTATTGTATAACGATAAAAATGTTGAGAAATAATTAAAAAATCCGTCCACGTTAAATACTGTGCGACATACAAGTATTATTAATTCTTTATCGACAATGCCATGAGAGGAAATGTACTGTGAGCCAAAAAATTAATATTGTATTTTTATGTTCTCACTTATTCATAACAGAACCTACGTCAGAATGTGCGACAATTATTCTGCAACACGACACATTTTCCTTCAACTAATCTGTGAATACATAAAGAATTTTTTTTTTTCACTTACAATTATTAACGACCATCTGTAATAATAATTAAAAAAAAAAAAGAAACCTAAATGAACTCTTCAGTGGAAGAAATATATAGTGAACTTTGTTTGATTTTATAATTATAATTTTATACTAATTGTCACTATGGCATTGCCCCAATTTGTAATTGTAACTCTAATTGTTAATCAAGCAGTTATTGGACTCGCTCAAAATATTGATCTTGAGCTAAAACTTCTGCATGTGGTAAGTAAAAATACATTTCCTTAGGATAAATTATACAAATATATTTCTTTGTGGAATTTGTTTTTTATTTAAGATATTTCGTCATGGGGAAAAAGTTCCTGATCGTCAATTTCAAAATTATCCAAATGATCCTCATCGCGATCATTCTTATTTTCCTATTGATAATGGAGACTTGACCAATGTAAGTTACAATAATTAGCTATTTTACACACTGTAAAAAATATTTACGAGCCCCAAATAAATATTAAATATTTAATTTAATATATAATAAATTTAATTGTTTCAAATAATTTTTTTAATTCAAATGATTTTTAGGTGGGAAAGCGACGAATGTATGAATTAGGAAGAAAGCTCCGATTGGCTTATGGATCATTCCTAGGTGATTATTATTTACCTAGTGAAATATATACTCGCTCATCTGATACATCCAGATCGGAGATGGCATTGCAACTTGTCTTCGCTGGATTATTTCCACCAGTTGGCGAACAAATTTGGTTACCATCATTTCAATGGCAACCCATATCATTCAAAGCTACGCCACACACACGTGACCTTTTATTTTTTCCATTCAAATGTTCCTTGTAAGTAAAGCCAACTTAATAATATTAATATTAATATTTAATATAATATTAATACTAATATTAATTATTAATATTTAATATTTTTATTTTATAAATTTCTAGAAATTTTGTAGAAATGAAAAATGTTATCGAAAGTGATGCTGTTGCAAAAATTGTGGGCAAATATGATGAAGTCATGGAATATATAGCCAAACAGTCAGGAAAGCCAATCAATTCACTATTAGATGTGATAATGTTGCATAATTTATTCGAAGAACAAGTAAAATAATTTTAAATTATATTCAAACACTTATTTAAAAAATATTATTCATAAAGACGTTGAATTAATTTCAGACTGCGCACAATCTGACATTACCTGATTGGACTAAAATAGTTTATCCTCATTCAACGAAAGAAATGTCAACGATATATTTCAATTTACACTCTTACTCCAAACAATTACGTCGTTATAATGGAGGTATTTTTTTAAAAATACAAATTATTGACTAACAATATTACGTTTATATTGTTATTTTTTTTATATCTGTAGGTTTTTTACTTTATGAATTTACTCAGCAAATGCAAAAACACATAGCAGGCACAATAAATCCATTAAATAGAAAAGCTTTCATTTACTCAGCTCATGACTCTAATATTATAGCACTTGCTAGAGTTCTTAAATTATATTATCCAATTTATCCAAAATTTGGATCTACATTTTTGATTGAGACTCTTCGAGATCGAAATAACCGTTATTATATAAAAGTAAGTCTTTGAATATTATTTTTAATTTAATTTATAGTAATTCAAATAAATTCAAAGTATTTAATAAAGTTAAAATATTACAGATCATTTTATGGACTGGTGGACATGATCAGGTTATCATTCAACCTTTACCAGAGTGTGGTAATCCTTGTCCACTTGATGCATTTCTCGAAAAATATAACGAAGTTATTCCTACTAATAAGGAGGTTATGTTGTGTCGAGAAGAAGTAGTAACCAACACATGTTCCTAATCGTAAATAACGATACAATAATTATTGAGAGTTTAACATAACCTCACAATAATCCTAAAGATAAATATCACAAAGCAAAAATGAATAATATTATATAATATTACAGATATTATCACGATAAATTTAGAATACTTTAATAGCAACTAAAAGATATGGAACGAAATTATTGATCGATGAACGTCGCACATTTAGAATATATATGTTATTATATTTATAGAAGCAAATCAATAAGTCTATTTTACACCGGATGAAGAGTTCAAAAACCTTGATTAACCTGATGAAAGAATACAAATGACCAAATTTAAATTTTTATAAAATTGACAAAATTTGGTATTATCCTAAATATATTTATCCAGGACAAATCTTACTGTATCATAAATAATATTTCTTTTGAATATTTTCAACTATACAGCAATATAAATAGTTCAAAGAGGAAAAAAAAAAAAATCTAATAAAAAATATAGCAAATGCCAAGAATTTTCTTGAGCAACAGGTTAAAAAGACGCGACGTGAGGTGTCAGATTGTTTCACAACAATGCAGCGGCTTTTTTTATTTCTTGGCTGATAAACACACCCGTCCAGACGTTAGCATGATGTCTTTCGAGGTTCGCCAACCGACACAAAAGTATACATGACTGCACAGGGAAAATATAATAGAGATAGAGTGAATGGGTTTGAGCATGTATATACATATATGAACATATATTCATCTTCATCACACTTGGCTTGGTGGCATGCTCGAGCTCGTTTAGAATGGACCACGCGCAACGAGAACACCTCGACGAGTGTGAAAAAAAGCCTTCTACGAATGATGAACGCTTTGATATAAAACGAAAAAAAAAAAAAAAAAGAAAAAATAAATAATGAAAAGTGGTGCATGCGTGTTTAATATCTTTAATATTTTACATTGTTCATATTCCTCAATGATTTTTCAGCCTTCTGTTTGTCTTTTATTTTGTTTTCAAATGATTGTAATTAAATATTCATATATACACACACGAAGTTGAAACAGAAATGCAGAAATTCATTTTTAAATATAAAATATAATATAATCAGTCAAGTTAACACGTGTTAAACAATATCATGCATTGAGCTTCAATATTCCAAGTATAAATAAAATGATCTGCACAAAATTGAGAATTATTATCACGATCACTCTCATAAAAAAATAAAGAAACAGAAAGATGATGATGAAATAAATGATACGTATAAAAAAACATAAATTGTAAAAGGCAAATAGCCCAAAAATAATTATAAAATAAACATATGTATATCGTATACAATATATGATTGAATCATTCGATTTGTAATTTAAACAATAAAATTAGCCATTTTTTATAAATGAAAAATCATAACGTGGATGATGGAACAATTGCTGGATGATTAAACAACAAAGATGTTCATTCGTAATTATCAAGTGCATCACAAAAGCGAAAGAAAATTATTATATCGTCAGTTTATAAATAAACGATGCTGGTCGCGTTCAGGATAACATCTTTTTTTTTTTTTTTTGGAAAGAATCGATGGGTAAAATGCAACACTGCTTGCATTTTACATGGCCACTAGTACACGTTTGACATAATATTTGTATAAAATGTATGAAATTTACCATAGTACTTTTCCCTTCCGAATTTCATACACATTTCAAATATATCTTTTCGCTTTGGAAAAACGTTTATTTGAATAGCATGATTGATAAACCGTACCACAATTGCTATGTGTTTATGTGTGTTCATTTAATATGATGAAGATTGTTAGATTTATGTACAAAGTGAATATTAATTATACATTCATTCATATTGAGAATATACAATTATGTATATTGCAATATATTATCATGAAATGCTCATTTTGCCAAGTATTCGTGGGAAGATATCTAAAAACTTGATGTCTACTCACAGATTGCATCATACTATCGGTCAGTTTGTAGTTGCAATAGAGCCTTGACATCCATTGATAGAGACCAGATTTGATTGTTCCTTCAGTGATCCATAAAAATTAATCCACTTGTGTTCAATAATATAAAGTGAATCAAATTCTGATACCTAAAAAAAAATTAACACTTGTAATATCACAAACATCACAGTCACATTGATGAGAAGAAAAGAAAATGATTGATTTATATTAAATTAATTGATTTATTTATTTTTAAAAATTGAGAAATATTGCACGTGATTTAATAGAAATTTTTGGAGATTGAATGATTGAAAAAAAAATTTTATTGGAGACATACAATTCAAAAATAAGCATGATGCACGAAAGTATTTTGTTGTATGATTATCAGAATAAATATTATATTTTGTTTCAGCGATTTAAGACATGTTTTATGTTTTAAAGATGATAATTTATAATTATTTGAATGGATATGATTATTGAAAGAGTGCGATAACTAAAGGTGGCAACTATAGACTACTGTATTGGTTGTGGTGTCCCCGATCGGTCCATTGAGCACAACAAGAAAACGACCGCGCCAAGTATGTGCGTGACTACTTTCAGATGAGAGTGAAATCAAATAGAGAATGATAGGAATGCACAGTGTTGTTGGATGAAAGAAAAAAAATCGGCGCGAGGAAAAGATCAAGCTTTGTTAGCGATCAATTTATTTGTTTGGTTACAATGTTCAATCATTCACTTGGCAATTCTTACCTGTTTCCATTTTTTTTTTCAAATGTTCACCATGTAAAAATAATTAATTTCCAATTATACTTACTTTGAGAAATCAATTGATATTATTATAAAAAATGCAGAATTGAATTAAAAAGCTTCGTTTTAATACTTTTTTTTTATCAATACATGTTTGAACTTGTATAAATTATTTGGATAAAGTAGAAATTTTTTTTTTAGGTTATGATTAGTATGCGTATGGTAAGCGGTGCGCAGTCGGTAAATAATTTTGTTCAGAGTGCGCATCCGTCGTTGATGTTGTTGAATATATATATACTTAGATTCGTAACGGTTTTAAATGGCTACCACACATTTCCGGTTTGTACTCGTCGCGCTCTCTTCAATAATATATGTACTAGCGGCAGAAGCTAGAAGTTTACAATTCACAGCTACATACGCATAGTAAGCAGCATTGTTGCAGTATTCATAAATCACCGGCTGATTTTATTAATAAATTTCAATTGCAATTAATAATTGACTTTAAAGGTATGTACTAGAAATGAAAATTCAATTGAATTTATTATTATATTATTATAATATTTGATATTGTATTGCTTATTTTTGTATGGAAAATTGTTTGGATGAAATAAGTTGTATCGGTGAACAATGGCGGGCTACACGTGGGCCAATAGTATTAAAATTTATTGAAATCTACGCTTTTTCTTGAGATAAAATTCATTAATAACGAAATAATAATTTCAAATTACAAGTTACAATATATTATTTTCATTCATTTTTTTAGATGGGTAAAGCACGAAATGGCGGACAGAAAGGTAACAAACCACAAGTTGCTAAAGCCATCAAAGAAGGCAAAGTAACGAAAAATAAACCACCACAGACATTCAAGCAAACACCTAAAGGCAAAGTCGCACTTATTAACGGAAAAAAAAATGGTAATTCAAACATACAAAAGAAAATATTAGACAATTCACCACAAAAGTCAAAGTTAGCCCCAAATTCACCTGATAAGAAAAAAGCTAATATAAATGCAAAAGTAAATTCACCGAAGAAACCTTCACCACAAAAGAAAAATAAAAATAAAAATAAAAATAAAGCTAAAGCTACGGTCAACAAGGAAGAGGACTCTGATGAAGAGGATATTAATGAAGGAATTTCTATTGAGGAACAAGTAAGTCTTATTGGTGAAGACGACGATGATTCATCTGATGGTGATGAAGATGTATCAATTAATATTTGTGGGACAAGTTTGGCTGAGGACTCTGATGAAGATGATGAAGATTATCAAGACGAAAGCGATGATGAAGTCGCAAATAAAGGTGTAAAAATGTTCAAAGGCATTGGATCAACTAAAAAAAGTTCCGTTGCAATCAAAGCCAAAGGTGATGATGAAGATGATGATGATGAAGATGATGATGATGAAGACGAAGATGATGAAGAAGATGAAGATGATGATGATGATGATGAAGACGATGAAGATGAAACAAATGACATTAGTGCAAATATAACTGCTTCAAGCTTAAACACATCAGGTGATTCAACAGCAATGGATGTTTCAACTGGTGATGATGACGATGATGACGACGAAGATGAAGATGAGGATGAAGACGATGACGACGATGATGATGATGATGAATCACCAGGATTGAAAGCTCTTCTTGGTCAAAGTTTAATCGATGATGAAGACGATGAAGACTTCAAAGAAGACAGCGAAGATGAGGATGATGATGAGATCGATGATAGCGAAGAAGATGATGAAGATGATAATGATTCTCAGAGTGAAAATAATTTGAGCAAAAATTCTATATCATCAGAAGCATCTGATGGTAGATTGTCAGCAGAAGAAAAAGCTGCAGTAGATAGGCGTACGATATTCATTGGTAATGTTCCAAAAGATTCAAAGGAATCACGTATAAGGGGAGTATTCAAAAAATTCGGTCCAATTGAAAGTCTTCGCATAAGAGGTGTTGTACCTAGCTCACCTAAATTACCGTACAAAGTAGCTGCTATTACTCATCAAATTCACACTAAGGTTCCATTTATCTGTCTATTCATTGTTTATGGAAATGAAGAGTCGGCGAAAGCAGCTCTCGCTATGAATGGAAAGAAATTGGATGGAAATTATTTGAGAGTTGATCTTGCGGGTACACAGAAAGAATACGAACCAAAAAAAACAATATTCATTGGAAATATTCCATTTGGTAATTATTATTTTTTCATCAAATTAATTTATTTTATTTACTCAAAAAATTTATGTTATTTATATGTTTTTTTTTTTATTTATAGACACTGAAGATAATGAATTGTGGGAGATTTTTGGAAAATGTGGACAAATTGAATATGTCCGCACAATTAGAGATCGTAAAACTGGCCTTTCTCGTGGTATTTGCTATGTTTGCTTCACTACAGAGGACGCAGTAGCACTTGCTCTCGATTTGAATGGTACTAAATTGCGTACCCGTGAATTGCGTGTTACACGATATGCGCCAACTGGAAAATCTCCGAAAACAGCTAATAAAGCAAAACGTCCTAGACATCAGCAAGGAAAAAATTCATCGCCCAAAAAATCCAAGACTGAAGAAATTGAAACTGCTGTAAGTATTTGTCTACAATAATTCATAATTTTTATCTGATGTTCACATTTGGTTATTGCTGTGATTAAATATTTATTTGTATGAAACTAATTGTGTTTAATATACGATTGCAGACACAAAATAGCATCAATGCCGTGAAACGAGTTGAGAAAAAAGCAAAACGATCACAAGGCCAAAAACAGCGCAATTCTAATGAAAAAAATGGATCATTCCAAGGACAAAAAGCCGAGACGAAAAAAGGTGGAAAAAAATTTAATAAATTCGAGAAAAAGAAGAAGGCGATGGCCGGAAAATTGACGGCGAAACCTAAAAAATCAGTAGCTTAATAATGAAATGTTCATACCATTAAAAAAAAAAACTTTTTTTATATTTTTAATTACTTTAGTTCATGTGATGTCATTTCCAATATCAACTGCATTCTGCATGAAAAAATGAATAAAATATTTATAAGTCAACATTCAAACTTGAAAAAAAAAACATACATTTCAATTTTTTTTCTTTTCTTGATAAATATTAAATAAAATAAAATGAATAAATTATTTCATTTCAATTTTCTATATTATGTTCAAAGTTCGGCTTTTGTTATAAAATGTTTCATCTTATTTTTCAATTGCGATGGCAAATTATCAATATTTTTTGCAACACATTCTTGACAAAATCTTTTTGTATAAAAAATACTGCAGTCTAAGCATACAGATTTATTACATATTGAACAATCACCACCGAGTATCAATACCTCGCCTTTATTTGGTAAACTGAAAGGATCTTTCATGATATAACAATTTTCATTAAATAAAATATCACGAGCAAATGGCGGTTTCAAACCTTTATAATGATAATGCTCAACTAATGAACAAAATTCACACCTAAATGTTCCACCCAAGTCACGTTTCGTCTCAGTCTCGCTCTTCAAATTACTTTTTCCACCGGCATTTTCAGAATCGTTAGAAATTATTTTCGATGATCCACCAGCTTCTCCCCTAAATAACAGGCAAAATAAAAAAAAAATATACTTTAAAATGAAAAAAAAAATCAATTTATTATAAAACTTTCTCATCATCACAATTATATATACATTGTATGCAAGTGATTTAATTAAATTTCAACATATTTAGTATATAATTCCTGTTTTAAATTGCAATTTATTATCCCTCATCTATCTTCAATCTTTCTTTTGGACTGTCTTTTGGCCACCAGCATGGTTTTACAATTTTTAATGAATAATTTAATGTACTAAGACTTTCTGAATTCATCGACTCAGTAACACGCATCAATCCTAAACCATAATTTCCAACTACACCACGAAACTTTCCAACAATTTTCCCACCTTCATTCACAATATTTTCATCATAATTAAAATTTTTTTCAAGTTTTTCATTAAATATTAATGGCATTAAACGTTTTCTCACCACGCCTGTATGGTGAGTACGTGCTGTAAGCTCTTGGCCAATGTAACAGCCTTTATGAAAGCTCACACCGTGTAAATAATCACAATTTATTTCTAATGGTAAAGCTTTACCTGGTGGTAAATCTTCAATGCCTTCGCCTATACCTAATTTATATCTAAATTCACGATAATTATTTAATTTTTTATCATCTATTAATACACCAGAATTTAAATTTTTTATAATTTTATCTTCAGTTACATTTGCATGACTTAAAATTCTAAGTGAAAATTTACGAATTCTCGGATCTTCATATATGATAATATCATCAATTAATTTATTTGATTTATTATTTAATATACCACATGGAAATATTTGACCTTCCAATGTGGTTTTCGTTGTTTCCTGTTTTGATATTACATTATGTGATGTTAATGATGAATCAAATACTGCCCAAACTTTCATTTTTTCACTCAGAGATTCAATATCAATTTTACGACGTATTCTATATCTCTTTAAATAATTTTCTAAATCATTAATTATTTTATTATCACACTCAATATAAAAAGTATCATCATCCAGTCCTTTATATATTATACTATCATACAAAACTCTGCCTTTAATGTTAAGGAATAAAGTATATATATTGGCAATACCATCCTCAAAATGTCTCATATCATTTGTAATTAATCCTTGAAGAAAATCCAACGATTCTTTACCTTTCACATGTAGTAAACTTCGATTATGTAAATATTCAAGAGCTTTCAATTTTGATGTAGTACAATTGTCTCTCAAACTTTGTTTTTGAATATTCCAGCATTTTTCTATTGACGTGAATAAATAAAAAGGACATTGTCCTCTTTGGAATAAATGCATTCTTGAAATCATTATCATTTTTCATCAATTTCTCTTGTACTTTTTTACGTTTTATATAAATATATATATGTATTTCTTATTTTTACACGTTGATTTGTTTAAATATCTTCTATTTGTACACACTGTATATTTTATAAAAATAACCTCTTAATAATTATACAAAAATTGAAACAATTTATATAAAAAATTATAATAAAAAATATTCATTTCAAACTTACATGGTTAGAAATAATAATGAAAAATATTCTTTTATTTATCCTATTTATTCCAGTTATATTTAACAATTATAACTTTCTTGTTGTTTCATTACTATTTATATATAAATAAATGCATGACCGCTAATTATTTATTATTTATGATGAATTGTGGTCCATCTTGTGTAACAGTAATAATAATTTAAACGATCTGTTTTACCGACAGTTTAAGTATTCTCATGAGGCGGGAAACCAATGAAGAATTTGAATTTCACTAATGTACAATTTCACAATATGCAAAAAAACTGATAAATATGTTTCTCTTCTTTTCTTTTGGACTATAAGTACATTCAGGAGATCAAAGTGGGCATCCAAATGCTTTCATTTTATAGCTAAAAAACTTATTCTATTAAAAAATAATTCAGTACCAAAAGAAACACCAATCAAATGCCAACGATTCATAAAGAAGCATTTATAAGCACAGATTTATCTACTGTATATATTCAATGAAAATTCCCCCTGTAAACTCAATCTTCCTCTCACTCTAACAATATCCAAGAAAAGTATTTTTTTGGCAAATAAAAACCTTATTATGATTGATTACTTTTGTATCACACGAATAAATATAATAAAAATGTATACACTTGTGTATACACATGAAAATTAATCATAAAAATTATCTCTTCATGTGTTTTAATACATGTACATAAAACGATAATTCATCTGTATTATATATAATACGAGAGATTATTATTTATATATTCGGAGCAAGTTTGTGTGTATTTTTTCATCAAGTCTTCATCCCAAACCATCAATGAATTGTCAAAATAAAAAACCGTCGTTTTCTATTTTGTTCATGTGAGTGTCTTTGACCTTCCATAAATAACATAAAAAAATAATAATAATAAGAAAAACCAAGTATAAATATACAAAACAAAATTATATAATTATCAATAAAGTGTAATTGATAATTATTTAAAATATACATTTAAATAAAAGTCTATAAAATTAATATTATTAGCAAATCGCTTTATATATGTAATGGCAAAATTATTTATGTATACATACATATATGTATGTATATAAATTTATTATACAATATTGAGAGAGGAATAAATAAATAAATAAATGGTATAAAGAAAATTATATTATATATTAAATATATATATATTAATAAAAAAGTAATAATGTACCATTTAAAAGGACGAACACTTTTAACAATATTTTTTATGATTGTTTTGACATTATTAGCAATAATATATCACATTTTGAATATCAGTGATGATAATAATGATGTGTCATCGAGAAAAGCTTATTTACATATGAAAGCTGAGAGTTCATATTTAATTTCGGAGTCAACTTATGATACAATAAATACTGAACGAAGACAACAATTGGAAGGAAAAGTTTTTGGACAATTGAAAAATGCAGATAGACAACATGAATATAATGATAAATATGGTTATAATAATGTATTGAATTCTGATGCATCAATATTTAAAGGTCATAAAATTGTTCATATAGATTTAAAAGGTGCACCACCAATTATTGATTATTATAAATATTTATTGAAATTATTAAAGCAACTTGGTGCAACTGGAATATTAATTGAATATGAAGATATGTTTCCATATAAAGATAAAATTGTTAATATAAGCGCTGGTAATTGTTATTCAAATAATGATATTATAACAATACAAAATTTGGCAAAAGATAATGATTTAATTGTTATACCATTGATACAAACATTTGGACATTTAGAATTTGTATTGAAATTAAATGAATACAAAAATTATCGTGAAGTTGAGAGATATCCACAAGTTATTTGTCCAACTTATAATGGAACATTGACATTTATTTATGATATGATTGATCAAATTGTTGCTGCACATCCAAATATAAAACATTTACATATTGGCGCTGATGAAGTTTATTATATTGGTGAATGTTCACGTTGTTTGGATGAAATGGCTAAACGACAATGGGATAAAAAACAATTATTTTTAAATCATGTTGTAAAAATTGCACGTTATATTAAAAGTCGATATTCACATTTAACAATATTAATGTGGGACGATGAATTTCGTAATATTTTACCGCAAGAAATAATTGAAAGTGGTTTACACAAATTAATTCAACCAGTAATATGGAAATATACAACAAATCCTGGTAATTCATTAACAGAACAATTATGGAATAGTTATGCAAATATTTGGCATTCAGTTTGGATTGCAACAGCATTTAAAGGTGCAACATTTCCTGATCGTTATTATACAAATATTTCTTATCATATAGAAAATCATCAGCGATGGTTAGAAATGATTGATAAATATTCAGATAAAATTCATTTCAAAGGTGTATTTTTAACTGGATGGCAAAGATACGATCATTTTAGTGTATTATGTGAATTATTGGCAGTTTCATTGCCATCATTAGCCATTAATCTTGCAATAATGCAATCAAATAATTTAAATTCATTTCCCAGTGAATTACCACGTTATATAGGTGATATTTTACAATGCGATGGTACTGTATCACTCACTATTCCTGAGCCACATCATGGTTGGACCAAATGTGGTTATCATGGTGTTGCTGTTTATTCGGTAATTGTTCGATTATTTTTTCTCAATGATGAAATTAATCGTATGGAACAGCACAATACATTTATTGGTTGGATGAAACCGTATAATATTAAATATGCATATTCAAATCCTGGTCATGTTGAGGAAGCAGTTGGTGAATTGGACAGATTCAAAATGGAATTAATTTATATTGAAAAAGAAATGCGCACGGCTATGAATGGCATTTATGATGATTATACATTAACAGAATGGATTGAAACATTTGTCGTGCCATTAAATGATAAAGTTAATCAACTGTGGGAAGCTAAGGAAAAAATTTTAAGTAAAAATTCATGGCCAAGAAGACCATTTAATAAAATTGATTCGTAAAAATATTTTTTATATACTTTTATGCTTTTTGTTTTTTTTATAGAAGATTTTGTACGTCTTCCATACAATGTTATATTTGTTTATTATTATGATTATTAATATTATTATTAATATTGATAGTATAAAATAATTGTATTGTTTCGTTAATTTTTTTTTTTTTGTTATTGTGAAGACGATTTTTTTTTTTTTT
>JAQQBS010001422.1:6284192-6320830 GCA_030347275.1 Microctonus aethiopoides | reverse complement strand
GTCACCTCATAATTGAGGGCACTTCAGTAGAAATCACTAGAAAAGTACAAATGTGAAAAGTACAAGTGTGGTACAGCCTCCGCTCTCTCCTCTCTCCTTGCCATTTGCGCATTATCATCCTCCTCACCAACACATATTACAAATATATAAATAACACACCCATACATACACAATTATCCCCACTTGCATATATCCACACTCATGTGCATGTGCACATACAATAATTCTGCGCAAAGTTATTTGCGCAGCTACGTCGTGACTGCAGTGTAAACTATAAAAGCGTCGGTACTAACAATATTGCGACATTGCAAATTAGTCGTTCTCTCTAGTGCGAAAGTAAATGCTTTATTTCGTCAGTTGAATATAAATTATAACGTGAAAGTGAAGAAAAACAAAATAAAACAACAAATACACATAACATTAATAGAAACATAACCCCACTTATTGCACAAGTGCAATCGCCACAAGAAGAGAATAAAAAATAATACAAATTCCAAAGTAAAACTGGCCGTACACGCGGCTCTGGTCAGTCAGTTAGCATTAATCATCGCCATCTCGTATGAATGGCCAAATGAAATAATTGAAAAGAAGATAAAACGTGAGACGTCGTCTCAATTAACAATAATAATACCGACGCCCTAACTTCACGCACCGCACTCAGTCCTCAGTGTAGGCTAGTCGGTCGCCAAAAAAGTGTCGTTGGTTTTTTATTTATAATATATTTATCAAGTATATATATACATATATATATACACATAGTTATTGTGCGAATATATGTGTATTAAATATATTTATATATAATCTCTGATTAAGAGAGTGACGTTGAAAAGAGTTGAGAGCAACGGTCGAATATTATTTAGTTCAAACACTTCTCTGTTATCATTAACATTGTGGCATATATATAACAGAATCATTGAAAAAAAAAAAAAAAACACATTATCTATATGTTAGGAAACATCAGAAGATTTGTGTTTATATATTTAATATAAAATACACTAGTAATACGACGTATTTAATATAAAATATATTAATAGATAATTTCAATTATAATCCGGTGATTTTTTTTTTTTGCTTGATTTGATTTAATTCATTTGAAATTTGAATATTGAGAGAAAGAAGAGAGGAAAAATTTAATATTGAAAGGAAGTGTATAAAAGAGAGATTAAGAGCCAGAAGGAACAATTTTTATTCAGCGGTTTTTGATGCATGTAAATAATTTGTGCTATATGACATACGGTATTGTATGATAATATTTATATATATGTATATAAATTTATATACGTAAATAGTAGTGGAAAAAAAGAGAGACAGAGGAACATAACAAAGAAGAAAAATTTGGAGAAAATAAATAAACATAATTCATTTATATACAAAGAGAAATTGTAAACTTTGGAAAAATGACGAGTTGCCAGGACAATTGTACCAACATGAAAATTTTTGATGGAATAATAGCAAATGAAATGTTTATATCATCATGGGATTCTGTTGCTGAATATTTTGGATATCAGCCATGGATTTTTTCACTTATTGGTAGTGTCATTGTTGGTTTATCTGGGGTATTTCCATTGTTAATTATCCCTATTGACAACACTGCAAATTCAAAGCATGGAGGTAATTTTTAAATTCATTAATATAAATTAATAGCAAATAAAATTTTTTTTATTATTCATTTATATTTGATCAGAGGCTTGAGATTAGATTGTATTGATTAATTTATTTTTTTTTTTGTAGAATTCCACAGAGAACATTTAGTTATTGATTGTGATAATGTAATTGATGTATTAGTAGATATAGATAAATTATTAATTTATTTATTGTTTGTTTAATGACAATACCCGCGCATGTCTGAATAAATTTATTTAAATACATTCAAGTTCTTTGTGATATTTATTGAATGTATTCAATTCTTGTGCGAGGTTAGTGCTCATTAAAAAAGAAAACAAGTCATCACTACATAATTTATTAAGATTTATTTTTTCAAATGTCGAAATCATAAATATTCAAAATGATTTTTTTTTTTATTTATCCACATGTGTACATGATACAATGATTTTAATACGTAAATACGACAAAGAAAATTGTTGATTGAAGTTTGTGGTGAAATAAATGCCAAATTATAAATTACAGATATGCAATTTTATACTTGAAATTAAATTCTGATAACAGGTATCAATAAATCGTTATCAAAATACTTATATATGTATTTTAAATATGTGTGATTTGACAGTTACATAAAAAATGGGTTATTGAAATTATCAGTATGTTTAAAGAATTTATTTATATTCATTTAAATAATCAGGTGATGCCAAAAATTTTATAAAAGAAAAAAAAATTCACTAAAGTATTTAAAATTTTGGATTAATTAATTTTTCTTGGTACAATTAATATCAAGTCCTTTTCAAAATGTTTATAATTATAAATAATACTGAATTTTTAAGGTTATTCTAAAGTTAAAAACAATATTATTATCCATGTGAATCAACTTTTTGTCCTTTAAAACTTCTTTTTACAAAATGATTTGTTTACAATAAATTTGGCTGAAACTTTTGGCATACTCTGTATTAATATACATGTATGTATAAATGTATATGCATTCCTTTGTTCGTGTACATTCACATGTGAAATTACAATCTTGAATTTATCGAAGCAAAGTTTCATTACACTCATCAATCATTCATTCGCATTGATATATATTATTGGATGATTTATTAATTTATTTTTCTTTATTCCATCTTTTGTTATCCCCAAACAAAATAAAATAATTTTGATATAGAAATCATCTACGATAGAACAAACTGTTGACCGGTTCATCATTCTATATAATGAATAATAATATTATCATCTTTCCTTGGATATAAAAATAATAATACTCTTATTGCTATAATATAATTCAAATTTTCTCAGTCGATTCAACGAACAATTATATCTGCTTCATTTTATTCTGTACACGTAAAAAAAAAAATTCAAAGTTGCGCGTTATTATTGAATATATCCAATACAATTATTTCATGTGTACATATCAATTTTTACAGTATGTAAAGTGATTCAGAGCGTGAATAAATAAATACTTACTGTTTCAATAAAAAATATCTGCAGTAGTTACACTTGATATTTATATTTAACATGACAATTGGCATTATATAAATTACATTGGAATTTTTCAAATCGTTTCTGTGAAATTGTCAACAATCAAGTGGTCAAGTTGATTTTATAGAAATGATAACAATGATATTGTATATGTAATTAATATCTGAAACAAATTGTATTGTAAATTAATTTTATTTTTATAATTCATAATAGAATAAATTATTCACAATATAATTCTTGACATCAAATAATATTATTAGCGAATCAATAATGAATCAATTAAAATTCAAATACAAATAATTATATAAATAGATATTATATAATTTATTATTCACAAATGAAAAATTTAATAAATATTTTTAACTTGTAAATCGATAAAAAAAATCGTTTAAAAGTTCAGAGTTGAATAACGCACGAAATTAATTAATTTCATGGCTAATATTAAAATATTTCCCGATGGTTAGTTGATAATTTATCAGCACCAATAATTTAAATATCTCATATAATAATAATAATAATAATGTATTACACATCTTGCAATATTTATCTGGCACGTGTCATTGCACACTACGAATAAATTCTTGTAAAAGATATTACATTCAATCATGCAATATGTTTAATATACGAATTATTATTCTCTTGAGAATATAATAATTCATATTTATTAAAAATGTATAATTAAATTCGATGTTTGAATTAAATAATTATTTATTTTAGCTGGTGCTGGAACACTTAAATTGCTTTTGAGTTTTGCTGTTGGTGGTTTATTGGGCGATGTCTTCCTACATCTTCTACCCGAAGCTTGGTCTAACAACTCGTTGAATATAAGTAAGAAAAAGAAATAAATAAAAAATAAAACAAAAAAATATTTATATTGATAGTCAATTACACAATTGAATTTGTTGAATTATATAAGTTTGTTTTCACCAACAATGAAAGTGGCAAGAAAAAAAATTATAATAAAATAGTATTAAGAGATCGAAGTCGTGTTTTATACAATGAGAAATTTATTTATAGATTTTTACGCCACAACAATGACGAAATATTTATTTGAAATTTTTTTCATTTTTTTTTTCTCTTTTTCATTTCGTAATTTACAAGTGATGAAGTTAATGATCAAAGAGTGAGATGTTTTATGTATCATCCTGTTTATTAAATTTCTTCCCGGATATTCTCTGAATGACAAAAGATAATTGTGATAATAATTCTGACAATTATTATTCGTTTCATTGTAAATTTTTATTTCTATGAGGAACATTATGATCTCGTGTATAAATTTATCTTTATTTATTTGTCAACCCCTGTGTCATCAGTCCAGCATCAGTTGTCATGTGATTAATATTCAAATGTATTTATAAAACGAGATCTGAACGCGAGTTATCATTCACTTCCCGCTTGTTTTTCTCCCCTCTCTCTTTCTATTGTCCTGCAATTGCAGAGTAAATTTTTATCACATCGAACGCCTCTCTCTGTATATAACTCTTCAATGTAGATCACCAGACATTAAATACATTAACATTGTCGCAACATTTATATTGAACATTGAATATATGATATTAATAATAAGTATATTGGACTTGATTAAATTGTTTCAAGGATAACTAGCGAAAGAACAATTATAAAAATATTTTCTCTCAGGCATTAGGTTATCATACATCATATATTTATATATATTTATTGATTTTTTTCTGCACTAGTTTAACGATGATATAATTATTATTGACTATTTGACTATCAGAATAGTGATAAAAATTATTTGTATTATATTTTTTAATTTTTTTTTTTATATTATTTTCAGACTCTACAAGAGAGCATCCGTCAATGTTATGTGGTTTATGGGTTCTCACTGGATTTTTGTTATTTATTATTACGGAAAAAATTTTTATCGGTACTGATGAATGCAATGACGAAGACGAGGATGATGATGCCGATGATAATGATGATAATATTAATAATGTAAAGACTGAGATAATTAATGCTGATGAAATGTATGTTAATAATAATCGTGGTAAGGAAGCGGAGAATAATAATTTATTATTAATGAATGGAAAAATAAATGGGCAAAGCGGAAAACTTGAAAGAAATATGGAATTGAATTATTGTGGTAAAAATGGCTATCTTATTAATTCCGATTCTTCGAATGGCAGGAAAAATGGTTTGATAAAATTAAATAATTGTAATGAAGTCAATACTTATGGAGAAATGCAAAGAATACAATCGTCAAAATTATTTAACAAAAATACCAATGAGAAATTAATAAAAAATATGAATAATGGCACTGATATTTTACATTCGAATGGAAAAATTCATGATAATTTCAAAGTTGTAAAACGTGAAACAAAAGTTAAATCCAAGCATATCAGTGGTTATTTAAATTTATTAGCTAATTGTATTGATAATTTCACTCATGGTCTCGCTGTTGGTGGATCATTTTTAGTGTCATTTCGACTTGGCGCACTTACAACACTTGCTATTTTGATACATGAAATTCCTCATGAAGTTGGTGACTTTGCAATATTATTAAAAAGTGGATTTAATCGATGGGATGCTGCACGTGCTCAATTGATAACTTCAAGTGGTGGAATATTTGGTGCTTTATTAGCAGTATTATGTTCAGGCAGTGGAGTCGGTATGTAGAAAATAGAAAAATTTTAATCTAATATTCATTTAATAAATATCAAGAAAAAATAAATTTTTCACATTACATTTTATAATTTGTATTTTTAGAAACTCGAACCAGTTGGATATTGCCATTTACTGCTGGCGGATTTTTGCATATTGGACTGGTGACAATTTTGCCAGAATTACAGCGAGAATCAAATCCAAAGGAATCGATGAAACAATTGGGTGCATTACTCAGTGGTATTACCATTATGGCAATATTAACGGCTATTTCTGATTGAGATAATGATTTACTTTTTGTTTTTTATTTTTTATATATACATATTTTTTTTTTCTTTTTTGATCGCATAAATATAAATATTTAGGATGAATGATAGAGATAACCATTGCTGAGTTGGTGAAATGAATAGTTATAAAAAGAAATTATTCGACTGAAAAAAAAAAAACATTTGCTGGATGAATATGTAGAATTTAAACACACAACTCGCTTAACAAATGTGAAAGAATATTTTCTTAATTAATTTCTTTTTTTTTTTTTTCCACATTAATAATTAATTTTTAGGTATGCAGGAAATACAAGTTTGAATTAAATTAGGCCAGTGTAAAACAAATGCACAGATAATTGAGCTAATATTATCAAGAACTTAAAGTCGATAATTAATTTTCCATTATTTTCTTGAAACAAAAAATTATATACACAAATACATGTTATATATAAACACTTTTATATTAAATCTACGTACTCTTTTTTTTTTTATATTGTTAGTTATATTTTCCATAGTTTATACTATTAAGATTTAATATTATAATATTATTGGACAATGAGCGTTAATTGGCACTTTGTTTCACTTAAAAATGTGGTTTAATTTTTTTTTGATAATTATTTCAAGTTCGGGAGAGAAGAAACGCCGCCACGTTTTGTAAGATAATATTATCTCAAGTATTATTGGACCAAATTGTTGAAACCAATATTGAAGAAAGTGAAATGTGAACAGAGAGAAAGAAAGCAAATAGAAAAAAATTGTGATCGCCTTCTGTTGTTAATGTACATATGTTTGCTAACTTTAAATAATTTAAAGGCGCATTTTGGCTTGACTGTGACTAAGAATAATTGATACATACAAAGTACCTTGTGTTTCATCATAATGAGAAACGACAATTTGTACGAAAAAAAAAAAGTAAACAAAATTAATTAAGCTCAACATTTGGGATTGATAACGATATGTAAATAGTGTATGTAAGAAAATTTGGATGTGCAGGGTCGAACGAATTGTATAATTTTGAGAAAAAGATGAATACTATAATCTAATAAAGAATCATTTATAAATATGAGTTTCATGATTTTAATTATAGTTTATGTGAATTTATCTTTATCTGATATAATAATTAATGAAAAGATGGAGATAAAAATAATTTAGGTCATTGATTTTTAATACATTTAATATGTTTAAATAAAAAATTAACATTTATTTCTCATTTTTTTTTTTTATACAATTATTGAGAGGTTATGTAATTATAATTCGTCGTGAGTGTTCTCATAAATTGACGTTCGTAATCGCGTTATTTGTTTTACTAAATTTTCAAACATTTCAATGTCTTCTGGCTCCTGTGTATCATTAAGTACACTGTAATAATCCATCATTGATTTTATCATTTTTAATAAATTATTTTCTGGATTACGAAATTCATATTTACATATTGGACTTAGTGTTATCATATTTTCAAGTGTTACTTCAAAAAAATCATACATTTCCATTGTTGAATCAATTGATAGACTCTTTTGGATATTATGATTTATCGTATTTGATAATGTCTTACAATATTTATTTGTCATTAATTTTCTCTCAAAATCAGTTTTTCCATATTCACGAATTTTTTGTTCTCTCAATGTTATTTCCTCTGTTTTCTTTATATTTTCCCTTTCAATTGCTAAATCAGTAATTAATTTCATTACACGCAATTGTATTTGTAAGTGTCCGTCCTCCAATATATTAGCAAATATTTCTAAACCACCGTGATCAAGAAGTATTTTTTGAGCAGCTGGAAATTGTCGTACAAGCGCACTCAATGCGAATAAACATCGTGAACTGAGTGATACTTTATTTTTATTCGATGTCAGTAAATGCAATAATTTTTCTACCAAGTTATTATTCAATGCATTCAATTGTACTTTTGGATTTGATTGTACAGCAGTACCAAAAACTCGTAAAGCTTCCATTTTTACGTCTTCATTAGTTGTATTCAAGCATGGCGATATTATTTTTTCCATTCTAAAATTAATAAACATGTCAACATTTTGATAAGAAAAAAATAATTGCTAAGAAAATTAATAAGAAAAATATTGTATAATTTTCACCAACCCATCCATATCAGCAAATATCTGTGCGTTGTCTACTTGATGAAGAAGATATTCAAAATCATTAAATATTTGTACGATATCATCAATTTCGTCTTTCTCCAGTGTTCCAGCAACAATTGAATCTTCATAAACTTCAAATTCATTAAAAAGATTCTTTAATATTTCAGAATCAGTTGTCACATTCATTTCAATATCTTTCAATTCTTCTTTCAACTCCTCATAACTTCTAAAACTATTTTTTAATTTATTACTATTGTTATCCTGGGGAAAATACAAAAAAAAATATATAGATGCGATGATGTTTGTTTCTCACAACAATATTCATTACATCAAAATTGATCATTTTTTTTTACCTCACTTTTAATTTTTTTTAATTTTGCTTTCAACTCCTGCAATGACATTTTTAAATTAGTATTCGATATTGCATCAGTTTTGCCTGAAATTTCATCATCATCATCATCATCTAATGCATCAGAATGTAAAGTCAATGAATTGGCAATATTTTTATCATCAGTATTTTTTTCATCCTCAGGACTCAATAATTTCGCTTCTGTTATTCCAGTTTGAAAATTATATCTAACATGAAGACCACTCGGTATTGGTTGGCCTAAAATCAATAAAAAAAATCATTTACATATACATTAAATAAAAATATTCATACATTTGCTACATAAAAATATAAAAAAAATATTTAAATAAAATATTCATAGTTATAAATACCTTTTTTCACCGGTTGCCATTCGTTTGTCGGTAAAAAATTACTTTCATTTTTCTCACCACTCACAGGCCATAAATTCAACATTAATAACATCAATAAACATACAAAAAACCTTAAATACTGCATCTTAATAAAAATTATTATCACAATGTATAATAAAAATTATTTTTCAAATTTTCTTTAGCCTTTGCTTTGTTGGTTAATACAATTTTGCAGCAACAAAACGTAGGAGATTTTTCTAGAAATTATTTTTTATTGATATTCAATTTCATATACGACAAAATTTCACGTTCATTTACAGATATAGATATATCTAATTATTTAAATACATACGTGAATTAATTTTTTATTCAATGCTTATCTCACTCTGTATTGCAATTAACAAAAACATTATTTCTAGGTATAATATGAAGAATTTAAAAGTGTTTTTATACTTTCTCTATCACCATGTGAGATGTATGACGTGTATTTATACTATAGGTCGTTGTATATATGTACATGTACAAATAATACGAATACATAAATGTATATATACATGTATTTTTTTTTCTGCGATTGAACGCATGCGCGATGTATTATTAAATAAAAACAAATATGTACAAATACATATGTCTATTTAACTATGAAATCCGCGCCAAAACACAAGAGTTATCCTCAATCGGTATTTTAGGTTAGATATTATTATTGATTTCATCCATGTTTTTCATTATCATAAGAGGACAAGAGGTTATGTTTAGTACATGGAGAATACTGCTGAAGGCTATCAGAAACGCATGCGCACTAGAAATATTATAGCGCTGTATACTGCTATATAGGATTTCTAGGTTATGTTTTATGATAAATATATTAATATATATATAAACAGTATATACATTTGAATGTATTCTGTTAAATTAAATTATTTGATAAATATTTACTATAAAAATCTTGAATACATTAAAATATGTCAATAATGTCAACTCGTCTTATACGTTTGTTACATTTATATAAGAAAACTAATTCTCGGAGCTTTTATACAACACCAAAGTTATCAGATATGTTTGAATATGATAAAAAATCAGGTTATCCATTTAAATCCGATTATTTAGAGGAACCAAAAACAGTTCTTGAACGAATACGTGAAGGATATTCACAATTAAAACATGAATTATGGTTATTTAAAGAGGAAGTTAAAGACAGTCTCCATATGGATCCTATAATGATATTACGACCTGGTGAAGTTGATGTTGTATGGAAATTTGATGGTAATCCAGAAACGTTGGATAATTGGGTTATCAGTACTGATAGAGATTATCACGATGGCAGATCCTATGCTACGTATGTTTGCTTTAATTTAATTAAATATATAAATAAATTATTCAATTTGATTGATTATTAATAGTTGATGTTTGTTTCATAATTAATTTTCAGATTGGAATTAACACCAAGTGGCAGTGGATTATTTTCTGGTGTTCTTGATACTGTTGCATTGAAAGATGGGAAAAAAAGACAAACTGGATATTGTAATATTAAAACAGTAGAACCTAGAAAGTCATTTTATCGTTCAGATGTACATGATTGGAATGGATATACTCATCTTATAATGCGTGTACGTGGTGATGGACGTACTTATATGATAAATTTACATCTTAAAGCATTTTTTGATGTTATGTGGACTGATCTTCATCATTTTGCATTGTATACACGTGGTGGACCTTATTGGCAATATGTTAAAATACCATTTTCGAAATTTTTCTTCTCTAATCGAGGCAGAATTCAGGATAGACAGTTTTCACCTAGGAGAAATTCAGTTGTAGGATTAGGTATAACAGCGGCTGATGGAATTGCTGGACCATTTAGTCTTGAAATTGATTTTATTGGTGTTGAATGTGATGAAACATTTGCAGAAGAATCTGCTTATGAATTATATCACCCTCCTCATCCATACTATGTTTAAGATTATATTTCATAAATATAAATTATTTAGAATTTAAATTAAATTATGTAGATAATTATAAATAAATCTTAAATCATTATAATAAATAAAAGAATTTTTCTTTGCCAAATTAAAAAGATCACAATTTAATATTTTTTTTGGTTATAACTTTATACATTTATTTTTCAAGATATCAACATTGATTATTGTCATGATGATGATCATGTTGATTTTTTAGAGTTTCTATTTTTAGATAGAAATTTATATGTTCGTTTTGATGTTAAATAACTTATTCCACCTGCAATTGTTGTAACTGCTGTTAGATAACAAAGTCCTTCGAGAAGGGGATGATTTACAAAATGAAATACAGGTGCTGCCAATGTTCCACCAAGTAATACTAATTGTACCGCTGTATTTAATTTACTTGTTAATGTTGGAGCTAATTGAACTGTTGCATGACTTGGATCAAAATATCTATTTAAAGTTTTCTGAAACAAATAATAGAATATGGTCAATTGAATATGATTGAATGTATCGAGAGAAAAAACAAACGATTGGTATAAATAATTACAGGTGGTGGCAATGATCGATATCGAATGTATGATGCACCTCCAATCAGAACAATATCACGTAGTACAACGAGGCATGTCAATGGAACAGGTATCAAATTCACCCACGTCAATGATAAAAATAATGAACCAACTAGTAATTTATCTGCCATTGGATCTAAAAAACTCCCTAATTTTGACGCTTGAGAACTCCATGTCCTCGCTATCCATCCATCAACAAGATCTGTTAATCCTGCAAACCCAAAAATCCACAATGCTACCTAAAAATATAATTATTTTATTTATTATTGAAATAAATTCATGAATATTATATAAATTTTCAGTTTTTTTATCAAATACCTGATAGTCTTGTGAACAAATAATTAAATATGTTAGACATGGTGTTGTTATTATTCTTCCAACACAGAGAAAATTTGGGATTGTCCAAATATTTTCACGTTCAATTATTTCTTCAACTCTATTTTTTGTTTGTTTTATGTTTTGCGCTAACTTCATACGTAAAAGTTGCCCACGTTTCCTTGTATTCAATTTCTCTGTTGCATATCCAATTTTTTCGTTTGCATTATTATGAAGTCGATTGGTGAAACTGTACAGGCATTTTTCAAAATTATATATTTTTACAGATTTTGGTAATTTTAACTGTCGTAATGGCATAAAACACATGTTGCAATTCCTATAAAAAAAAAAGCAAATAATAATTATCTAACCATACCAAATGTACATAAATCATTTATTAAATGCTATAATATGAGAAAAAAATTAACAAAAGTTTTTATTACATTATTTATTTTCGTTTTGAGGATGAAAAATATTGCACATTGAGGTTAGAATTCCAATCGTGGCAAATTTCTATTGCCATCAACTAATAACCACGTACTTAATAATATTTCAAACACAAAAATAAAAGTAGTTCCACATTAATTTACACAATCATCACATATTTTTATTCATAATTATTCTCATAACAAAATATCATATAAAACATATTTACACCATTATTAAAATTCAAGTGAGCCAACAAAACCAGCTGCGCATTGGTAATAAATGCAAACGCGCGAACGATACAAAAGATTACATAAAGTGTATCAAAAAACAAGAAGTCAAAGTTCATAAATACACAATATAACAATAATAAACTAATCTACTTTATTGAAACATACATATTACAAGCTAATTTTTTCATTCCCACGAAATTTCTCACAAAATTCTCCATTTTTTACATACACAAAAAATATGAGGTTATGAAAATAAAAAAAAAAAAAGAGGTTTCATATAAATAATTCACTCATATATACCTATTGTACATAGGTCGCATTATAAAAATGAATAAGGGGATGTATTGTGATAATATTGTCTTGCGCAAAAACTACCCTTAAAGGTAAAAATAATGCGCAAGCGTAAATATCCATTATTTGTTAGATATCTTGGAGGCGCACGTCCTAGTGAGCAACAGAGTGCTGTATGCCCCCGCCCACGTATTATTCGGCGTATAACCACGTTTGTAATCAAACAAACGAGACGAAAGTCATCGTGTCAATCGAATAATGCGTGCGTTATTCGATTGCGGCTATTCCTCAGCCGTCAAGTAATAAATTCAAACAATATAATTAATAATTTGAGTGATTGACGAATGATGATTCTCACTGGATCAGACCATTTCCTAACGGGTAAGTCCACTCTGCTCGTCCTCAATTACTTTTATCGAGTCCCCAGTGTCCATAGATATAATCTATCCATACACTTTCAAGGTCTCTATAAAAAAAAAAAATCATATGAATATTTTATGTTTTTAATAGTTGATAATCATTTGTTTTGGAAATAATATAATTATTGGTATTATATAATTTTTTTAATTTAATATATCAATTTTTTTTCATTCTTTTCTTCAGCTTTATTCCAATGATACACAAGGACAATTTTAAAAAAAATTCTAAATACGTAGAAGTCTCTCGACTTCATTTATAAATTAAAAACTTTACCCTCTGTAATTTATTGTGATATTGAATTGTATATTTAATATTTGTTTCGTAATTATTTTATCGATATGAATAAGTGGAATCATTGTAAAGAAATGGTTTTGATTTTTGTGACGATGAAGACAATTTTAATAAATTAATATTTAAACGTTACAGGATCGGTGGGACTTGCAGCGTTTCTTGGTGCATTTGCTGGTTTTGTAACACTTCTACTTGTTCTTTTCCTTTATCTTGCACGAAAATTAACTCCACCAGTAACACAAACAGCATTATTCGGTGGTATTTGTGTACCTCTGCATAATTCAACAAACTGCCCCACAGCACCTGTGTCAAAGAATTTAGGTATGATTAAATTGTCAGTAATAATTTTTGTGAGAAGAAAAAAAAAAAAGAAACTTTATATTTTGTGAAAAATATTCTTTATTATTTATTGCCAATATTTCAGATAAAGTGTTTACTTACTCGGATCCAGAGACGAGCTCAGATTCTGAAGAGGATGCACTGCGTAGATTGCAAAATTCTCATTCCCGACATCCACCGGATACTCTTACAATTCAGGCTGAACCTGACCACAATGGACCAACAGTTGTTGGTGAGTAATAAATGAAAATAAAAAAGGAATTCATATTAATAAAGTTTTTTACTTGAATAATTATTTTTAAGACTCAGTCAATACACCGAACAATTGCGTCGAGGAACATTTGCCTGAACAACAAGAGGTAGCAATTTTGAATTTGTTCAATGAAATAGATCAAATAAATTTATAAAAGTTCTTTACATTTTATTTATTTTTACTTTTAGTGCGTGGTTGAAGTTGGTTCCCCCAGTATCTTGATGGAAACAATCGAATCAGATGAAGTTATTGAGGAACTTTCTAGTCCAACGTCATCAAGTGATGCAGTGACATCAATCAGTAGTGTAATTGATGAAGTTGGAAGCTTGGAAGTTGCATTTTTATACGATGCACCAATGCGAGAAATGACGGTTTGAATAATTAAATATTATTCCAATATTCTTTTCTCACAAGTAATTAAAATTTTCAATTAATTAAATATCAAAATATTATTTCAGGTACAAGTTTTACAGGGTCGCAATTATCCTGTAGGAATTGGCGGTAGTCAAGTGCGAATTGTATTATTACCATCGAAAAAGCAACGACGTAAAACTCGTGTACGTCAAGGCACATCGCCACAATATATGGAAAGTTTTTTGCTACCACGTGTGAATCCCGAGGACGTTAATGCAATGGGCGTGAGACTTCGTGTTTATTTATGGAGTGGTAGAATGCGTCGTGAACGATTACTTGGCGAAGCACGTGTTTGCTTTGATCAAATTAATTTACAACTTGAAACAATACTTTGTTTACCACTTCAACCGCCACTTTCATCACCGGTAAATTATTCTCAATTATTTGAGCGATTAAATTATAGTTCATTTGTAAACAAATAATTATTATTTTTTCCTCTGCTTGTATACATATTAGGGTGGGCTAAAAAAAACTTTGAATTTTTTTTTCTTTTACTATAATGAAAATTCTTTTTAAGGTGATCAAAAAATGAGCGTGTGAAAAGAGCAGCTCTTAATTTTAATATTAAGAGGTGATGCAGCGTGATTTTCGATTTCCCATTTAAATAACACGGAATTTTTTTTTTTTTTTAATTTTAAAAAGCATTGAAAAATAATTTTAATGAAATTATTGATCAATAATCGTAAAATTTTTATTTCGTAAAAATGTTAATGTTTTAGTAGAGAATACTCAATGAACCTCGCAAATAATATGATATTTTATGTTGTTGAGCCATTATTTTGTGATAACGTGTAAAAAATTGTGAAAGTGATCATATGTCATTTGAGGTTGAACTTTAACCTCGAATAACTTTTCAACGAGTTGACTTAGCGAAAAATCATATAGGATCTTTTTTGTAGATCACTCGATTTCCTATAAGGATATGTATTGATTTTTACAACATAAAAATTCGCTATAACGCAAAAAAAATCAAAAAAAAAAAAAAATTCCCATGTTTATATTTAAATGGGAAATCGAAAATCACGCATGATTCGTCACCTCTTAATATTAAAATTAAGAGCTCCTCTTTTCACACGCTCATTTTTTGGTCACCTTGAACAGTATTTTCATTATAGTAAAAGAAAAAAAAATTCAAAGTTTTTTTTGTCCCACCCTAATACATATATACACATTCATAATTAATTTTATTCTTTATATAGGAATGGGGCACAACTACAAGTTTAACACGTAGTGATTCAACAGGCTCACAACAATCTGTACAATCATACGCATCGCCAACACCACCCTATGGAAGCAGTATGAAAGGTGGCAGTATTGCTGAAATTTTAATTGGTCTCGCTTACAATGGTACTACCGGACGTTTGTCAGTTGAAATAATTAAAGGTTCACATTTTCGTGGTGGCGGTGGTAGTGATACAAAGCCACCTGATACATATGTCAAGTTGACGTTGGTTGATAGCAATAGCCATGAAATGGGTCGTTCAAAAACTGGATTAAAGCGTGCTCAACCAAATCCATTGTACAAAGAGACATTTATATTTCAGGTTGCTCTATTTCAGCTTGGTGATGTTACACTTTTTATCTCAGTGTATAATCGTCGACGTTCGGCGATGGGTAAAAAAGGTCGTGAAATGATTGGTTGGCTTTGTCTTGGTTTAAATAGTTCTGGACCAGAGGAATTACAGCATTGGAATGATATGCGCGGATCACGACAACCAACGCAGGTACAACGTTGGCATTCACTTTTACGTCCGTAAAATTGTTGGACGATGAAACATATAAATTTATGAATACATGCAATTAATTAATTAATTAAATGAATAATTAATTGATCAATTAATCGATTCTCAGAACAATTTACGTAAATGTAAATTTCGTTTTTGAGAATATTTAATTCTCTGTTTGTTTCTATTTATTTTTTTTCTTTTTCTCATTGTGAATATAAATATTTAATACACGATTATCTTCGTTTCAAACGCATAATCGTGATATATTTCATGAATTGACAACGGTTGAAGTATCGTTGTGTAAATTGAAGTGGGAAAAAAAAAATTTTTTTTTGAATGTGAAATAATTGAATTTTGTTCAATTGAACAAAAATGAAGAGCCATATAAAACTACGACATTTTTTTTTGACGGAAAAATGTGTTGTTTTATGTAAACCTTATAATGAAAATTGTTACTGCCCAAATGAAACACCGAAGTCAATATATTAATTAAATATCGCGCAATCTTTTCAAATGTTGATAAATATATTTGATGGCGCTATAATTGTACGCGCTCACTTCAGGTGATGGGCAGCCTTTTAAACTTTTTATCAATTTATCATTATCATTAATGTCAAAATGATAATTATGACGATGTAATATTTTCAAAATATTGGCAAGGGTTTGAAGTTTTCATTGATGATTATATTATGAAAATGAAGGGATGTATACGCCAAACGATTTGAATCGTATCAACGTGCGTAATTACACTATATTATTATTTTCTCATTTTCTATCCATCCGTGCCTGAGTCAACAATTTAAAAAAAAAAAAACAAACAAACTAAATACTATTTCTTTTTTACTTTGTGCCTTTAAAGTCCCTTATAAATCGCTTAATTCATTTGTAAAAATAAATTCAGCACACACACACATGTACACACGCACACAAACTTAACACAGTATGAGACAAAAAATATTGCTGGTTAATTGCTATGAGAAAATTTAATTTGCGGATTAATTTGTATTTCCTCTTTGAAAGGAAACAAAAAAAAATAAAATAAAATAGAATAATAATAAATGAATAAATAAATAAATAATAATTATTATAATAATAATATTTTGGAACGTGCCATTCAGAGCACGTTGCGATTTTAGTGTTTAACACTCAACGACGCACAATTCACATCAGCACCTCATAAATGCAGATTGTGATTTTTAGTATTAATACTATTGGCTAAATGAAAATGATAGAGAAATTAAAATACAATTTGATCTCTGCAGTGAAAGATAAAAAAGAAATATATGATAGATTAAATGTGAATGCAGAGTTACTATAGTAATTAATAGTATAATAAATAAAAATATACTGAAGAGAAAAAAAAACACGGTATAAATCATCGCCGGACAAAAACGGATGCTGTGAAAGATTTTTTCTGTAATTTGTAGGTTATTCAAATTTTCGAAACATACCACGTATTATATTTAATATTAATTAATATATTTAGTAAATAATACACTTCATCACGTTATATTTCATTTGCTGACAGAGGTATATGTATACATATATTTATTGTGTGTATATATGATTGGAAAAAATGATTAAGAGAAGTCACATTTTCTCAATTCAAAGATTTTACATTTGTATAAGTTAATTATCAATCTGAAACTTCATGATTAAAAACGTAAATTGGCCAAAAAAATAATTAAAAAAAAAAATGAAAGAAAAAAAATAACGTAATAGATTATCTACATTTTTACAAAGAACTCCATCAATAATCGACTATAGTCGATTACATTATTGCTAAGAATTTTTAACTAATAATTACACTATTACAACTGAAACATCGTAATATTTATTACAATAAATAAACAAACTGATCTATTTGTAATTGATGAGAATAACAAATATTTCTACTAGTCAGTATCAGATAATCATTAATTTTTTCAAAATAGAAATTCATATTTTATCCGATCATTGGTTTAAAAGAAAAAAAAAGTAAAAGAAAATGATAAATAATTATGAGCGGTTTAGAGAAGAAAAAAGTTTAAATCACGTTATTAATTGTTGTTTCAAAAAAAATGTAAACTGGAAAATTGTTGGATTTCCGTCAATGTTTTATCTAAAGCACCGTCTATTTCTCTCTATCTCTCTGTCTCAATGAGAACTCATTGAAAATTTAAACGTCTACTGCACAAAAAAAAAAAACATTACCTTAATCAATGTTATATTATTATGACATAATTAAATAATATCAAATTAAATTTGTGGCGTTTTATAAAAATTGTATTTCGATACTATAAAATTACTTAAACACCTACAATAGTTGTTACTTAATTGGATGATTACAATAAATTACATTGAAAACAGAATCAAAAAAAAAAAACAAAATTGGAGTAGCTTACTCGTCATAAAACATATTTTTGTAATAATTCTTGTTTCTTCCTTTCTAATAATGCTGCCTGAATTTCTTCCTGTGTTGGTATAGACTTTTGTGCTGTTATTTCAATTTCCATTTCAACTTCAGGCTCATTATTCTCTTGTGGTACCCATTTATTTATCGCTTTCGTACGATTTTCCTGTTCAATTTTTTCCTCTAATGGTTCTAAAATACCATCATCATCATCTCGATATCCATAATAATCGGCATCAATATCTTTCATAAGTTCAGCGCGTGTTTTTCTTGGTGGTGGTGGCGGTTCTTGTTCAAAAAGTTCACGTACACCTGGCAATTCTTTTGCTGCACCAAAATATTTATACCCACGATTTCCCGGTACCTAAAACAAGAAAATTAACAATTAAAATAAATCACTATAAATGAAACATCAATCATTATTAATTAAATAATAACTTGAAGAAATTAAATTTTTATTTTAAAAATTTAATACTTTACCTCACGCCCTTCATGATCTAACATTCGTGGGCCAACTCGTGAATAATCTGGACCACCAAGTTCTTTAATTTGTGCCTCCCAATGTCTTTTCTCACGTAATAATTTATTAATCTCATCATTGAGATCGCGTATTCGAAATTCACCTAAACCAGCATTTTGTATTTGTGCAACTTTTTTTGCTATTTCACGAATTATTTGCATCCTCCATTTTTCGGCTTTTCTTAAATCACGACATTCTGATGCAAGATATGGTCTACGTTCTTGTTCTTTTTTAAATCCATCATTACTTTGCGCTGCTCGCCATCGAGCCAACGTTGTCCTAAAATAACATAATTTTTAATTCATAAATAATCAAATGAAAATAGATAGATATATTATAACCTCAAAAATGTTTATAATAATACAAAACGTTTTACTTACATAGCCTTCTCTGCATTACGAGCCTGAAATTGAAAGAATATTTATGAATTATTCACATTTCAATATTTCATTTTTTTACATTAATAAAAATATTTCTTTTAATACTTACCATAATTTGCAAAAAGTTTGTTGACTTGTCTAATAGTTAAGATATATAGTAATCTCCTTATAGAAATATTGAACTAGAGATATTTACAATAGTATTTGACTGTCTATAACCTATAAATCGGAATGTCGCTTCGGTGAAAAGAAAGGCACGAATGTCATTGTTTAAATACGCATGCGCAGTTGTGCGAGAACAACAACACACTCTGTGGCGGAACCATCAACTATTTCGTCACAACTATAAGTACCACAGCGAGACCACGAGTGGCGCCACAATCAACATCAGCCAGCAGCAGTACTTCACGTGCAATGTAAATTCGAATTAGTCTAAATAAATTTTTATTCTTAATTGTTAAATAAAAAATATTAGCTCAAAGATATAACCAGAACAATTCCCTATGAAAACTAGATAAATATTAAATAGCTAAAACTCCACGTACTTTTAAAGTATTAAAATTACTAATTAACATATTTATTTTAGAAATTTTGGAGTATGGATCTATTTTTATTTGTATGATAATTTACTATAATGACGAATAATAAATTTTTTACTAATAATTTGTTTAATTTTTGTATCATTTTAATATGATAGACATATAAATTTTATTTATTATAATTATAATATTTAATAGTAATGTTAATTTGGAGCGTCCACCATTAACTACAATATTTACATGTAGATGGAAATTAATATTGATTTAAATTTCTAAAACAATTATTAATTTATCCATGTATATATGGCACATAATACTGTACAATTTATCATATTTTTACATACTTATACATGGTATTGACGATAGATGTTTTGAAATAGCGATAGAATTTACTATGCTGCATGTAAATTTTGAAGGATGAAATTTTGAAATAATTTACATAATAATATATGTGTTTATAAATATAAAATTGACGAATTTAAATGTCGTTTCAGTGAAATTGTTATATCATGTTTGGCATTATATAATTCATAAATTTCAATAATTTTTATAAAATTGCGTTGTAAAAAATCACATTTTAGATCGTATCGTAATACGATATATTTTTCTATCTTTTATCATTTACTAATGTATGTATACCATAAATTTGATAATATAATCAACAAAATGAATAAAAAATAATAAAATTGACAATTTGACACTCTCAATTTTCAAATAACACTTTTCACTTATTCAATATCTGTTATTTCCTTCACTTTTTTCGCCAAGTATTCGCCTTTTAATACAATACAAAACAAAAATGTTATGCACGCGAGGAAAATTCCTGGATCAATAAGTATATTACGCTAAAAATGTGGCAAACACACTTTGCCAGCAAACAATTCTGAGATAACTGTAATCCATAATGCTAAAACAAATAATATATAAGAAATTCCAACTTGATGAGAATTCGGTAATTGATATGGCTGTCCACCAATTTCATCTATGTGAAAACCCATAGGGAATATTACTGCAGCCAAACAAAATAATACCACTGTAAAAATACAAATACAAAAATTATTTAAATGAAAAGTAAATTTATAATTCATATTTATATTTTTTTTATTCATTTGTATAATTTATATTTAATTTGTATTTATCATAGATATAAATAAATATAATTTATATTTATCATAGATATAAATAAATATAATTTATATATATCATAGATATAAATAAATATAATTTATATTTATTATAGATGTAAATAAATATAATTTATATTTATTATAGATGTAAATAAATATAATTTATATTTATTATAGATGTAAATAAATATAATTTATATTTATTATAGATGTAAATAAATATAATTTATATTTATTATAGATGTAAATAAATATAATTTATATTTAACCAATACTTAAACTAAACTTGACCCAAAAATAAATTCATAATTTGAAATATAAACTCAAAAGTTTTTTTTTTACAATTTTATTTCAATTTATTCCTGACTCATGATCTCGAAAAATTTAGCTAATAATGAACTTGAATATCATAAATTACAACCATTCTTGATAACTCAATCTCAAGTGAATTATATAAAATTCAGAAATAAAAAAACACATCTTTTTGTGTTATTATTTTTTTATTCAAACTAATATTCAATACTCACTCGCAGTAAATCCAACCCATCGGGCATAAGGTATAACATGTCGATCCCAATGTGAACATGCCAACAATATAATTGTTACAGTTATTAAAACACATCCAGTGAATATACAAGCAAGTGCTATTAACCATTCGGGTTGTAAATCAGGTGTGTAACAAACTTGTGGTCTATTGTAAAGTGTCATACACGACCACATTAATCCCAATCTTGTATCACCTGTAAAATTTCATTTCATTATAATATTGTTAATATTTATTATAAATATAATTTTATTTATTATTACAATTACCGCCAACATCAGTGATTATCCAATCTGGCATTGCCAGACTGGCAATTGCAAATACATCAGCTGCGAGAAATAACGTTCCTGAAATCACTGTTAATTTGTCCATTGTTTTTATTTTTTTATAATTATATACACAGATAACTTTACATGGATGAAAGTAGCTTCTATTTATATTCGTTTAACACTCATTTGTTATTGAATAATTCATTATGATTAATATTTTATAAGGAATAATACTGAGGATAAAATATCACTTGTCAAAACTTTTAAATATTTGGGAAAGTAAAAATTGATAATAAATATTTTATGTTGTGAATTTTATATAATTTTCTTAATATTGCTGTACATAATCACAATTTTAATCACGTATACTAATTAATTTGTGAATATAATAATTAGTTTTATGTTTTAGGAAAATAATAATTTATATTGAAAGTTCTTTGAATGAAATCAGCTGAATAAATGTCAGCTGATCAACGTTTGATCATATGCGTACTCTCGCTACGAAATAATAAAATTATATATTTATATATATTTTGGCTCTGTAATTTGATGATAACGATATAAAATAACAACACAATCTTTCTTATCGACATATGATAAGCTTACATAACGAAATAATTGAGAACATATTGACTCCACTGTGAGCCACAGTGTGAAATTAATGTTGAATTTATAGGTTAACTTTTATAGTTTGAATTGGGATGGATTTCATGTTGAAGTCTGTTATGGAATTTAAATTGTGCTTTGTATGTATAAAAAAATCAGTTTTCTCTTTTGTTGCATTGTATGTGATGTATTCCAAAAGTTGTATAAAATAATTATTTTGTGTATATTCAATGCACTTCAGTGAATTAGGTTATGTTTGAAATTGATTGCATTGTGACAATTACAATGAGTGATGAAATATAAATTAGTTTATTAACCATTTAACAATAGAAAATCAACGATGATGTGACGGAAACCAAAAATGAATCTGATAATCAAAATTAAACAATTAACGTAATTTCATCACAATGTATGTATATATTCAGTTTCAATAACCTCAAATTAACGACGAAACGTTATTAACTGTATAAAAATAATTTTAAATTAATTTTCATTTCATCTTTCATTTTCAGTTGTGTTAATTAATTCTCATTGAAATATACAATTGACAATTATTTCAAAATCAACTGTAACTTAAATTCAACCGAATTATTCCAACATTTGATGCATACATAGGATAAATGCAGATAATATTATGTAAGTGCAGAACAAATTGCAGTTTCTTTTTCTTCTTTTATTAAATAACGGATTTGGAATAAATGGAAAATGGAATTAATTCGAAATGTATATATGTATGCGTACATTGCACATATACATAACTTCCATGGTATATATTTTGTTTATTTTTTCTTTGTTGCTATAGACTTTTGATGTACTTGAATTCTCCACTTAGAATTGTACTACCCTAAACTCGCTTCAATAATCATTATTCCTTTTTTTCTATGTATATACATCTATATACACTGCATATGTATGTATGCGTTCCTATGTGTTTATACATATGTAGATTGTTGTGTGGGTATTATTCATTACAGCGTGCTCTCTTAATAGCTACACGAGCAATTAAACGCAACAAATACATAAATGCACATTATTAACTTTTGTATATACTTGAAACAACCCTCATATGTGTGTATTACTGTATTATAAAAATTTCTTTTTGATATATTTGTGTCTGACTCATAGAGAAAAATTGTCACACAAAATTTTTTTTTACAGTCAAAGAAAAATATAACAGAATAATTATAAAGCAATTTTAATTCATTAAAAATATTACAATTCTATAGTAATAATATTCATCTTTGAATTAAAATCCAAAAATTCAACAATTATTCACATGACAATTTTATTCAAAACTCAATGAAAGAAATATTCAAACAAAAAAAAATCAAAAGCGCGTGTGTAAATAATTTTGAATATATAAAATAAAAATATAGAAGAACAAATATAATTTTAAGCAAAAAAATTTTACTAATATACAATTGATTTTATGAAAATTAAATTTTTAAACTATTCATGAATATTTTGAACATATATAAAAGAAACAATAATTGATAGAAAATTAATAATAATTAAATATATTTCACTAAATTTTATACTGAATAAATTGTATGATTATTTATTTGTATCACTAATATGGCAATATATTCGTGGGATTATGAATTATTCAATGAATATATACATACATATATATGTAGGTACGTGAGTACATAATGCATATGTACCATACGCCCACATTATTACCGTCAACGTGTCTCTTTCACCCCATGTATTTAACTCACCCTCATGTGGTAACAAATTGATCTTTTTCGCGACGGTCACCAACTCTAATATATCCCCATAAAATTTATTACACCACACTATATACCAAGTCATTATAATGGATAACCGCCTGTCAATACATATACATGTATATATATAATAAATAACCACAGAGAGAGATTTAAGAGGATCAACTATAAAGTCAATGGTCATGTTTATATATTTCACATAATATTTATAATATAATATTTAATTTATTCAAACAAATAAATGAAGGATTATTATTTCGTTTAAATATATTTAATTAATGTTTATTTGAAAATTATTAAAGAATTTTTAATGCAGATATAATGTATATATTCATTTGAAATTTTTATTTAATTTTTTTTAATTTTTAATTTAATTTTGAAAATTTTTTCATTTTTTGAATTAATTTATTTCATTAATAAAAAAAATTTAATTCATTAATTTAATCAATAAAAAAAAATTTGAAACTTTTAATTAATTTTTTTTAATTTTTAATTTAATTTTGAAAATTTTTTTATTTTTTTAGTTAATTTATTTGATTAATAGAAAAAATTTAATTCATTAATTCAATCAATAAAAAAAATTGGAGTTTTTAATTAATTTTTTTTAATTTTTAATTTAATTTTGAAAATTTTTTTATTTTTTTAGTTAATTTATTTGATTAATAGAAAAAATTTAATTCATTAATTCAATCAATAAAAAAAAATTTGAACTTTTTAATTAATTTTTTTTAATTTTGAATTTAATTTTGAAATTTTTTTTTATTTTTAGTTAATTTATTTTATTAATAAAAGAAATTTAATTAATTAATTTAATCATTAAAAAAAAAAATTTGAAATTTTTAATTAATTTTTTTTAATTTTTCAATTAAATTAAATTTATAATGATTATGATGTGAATTAAATAATTTTTATTTAATGCGTGTTTTTATATTTACTTTTTGTCTATTGATTTATATTTGGATTGATGATGACGTAATGTGTATAGGAGAAAATTCAATATTGTGAAACAAGTGTGTACTCAAAAAGCACCATATAGATCAACTACCCTTATATTTCAAATATTTTTTATTTGATCTCTTTTGTTGTATTCCGATTTGTAAATTATTCACGGATTTAATATTTGGACAGTGGTGAATATTTACTGCATTTATATATATTTTTTTTTAATTATAAAATGATGTAAAGTGTTATTTAAAAAAATGCTAACGAACTAAAATGATTTTGAAAAGTATAGTGAAATGTCCGGTTCATATTCTTCACTATTCATAATGAAGATATAAAGAAAAATAGTATCTATAAAAATAATTAGCTACAATTTAAATAAAAAAAAAAAAGCGAGTATTATTTTTTTTCACAAATATCCATTTATAAAATATAATATAAAAATTTATCTAAAATACAAATATATCTATTTCGATAAACTGAATAATAAAAAATTATTAATGACAAAAAATATAGTATAATTAATGCAAAAATAATTATTTAAATACATGTATGATATAGCTAATTATTTCTAAACAAAAATTCCCACAGCTTTTATATATAAATAATGACAAATCAAATTAATCAAAATTTCTCTCTCATTAATTAAGGTATAATAAACAAATATAATATAAGTATACCTAACTTAACTATATTATAATATTAAACCAATAATACTTTCCTAAATGAACTATTAATTAGTTTAATACTTAATATAATAATTAATTTAAGAATTTGATATTTTAATTATTTATTATAAAATCCAATTCAGCAATTTAATAAAACTATAAAATAATCTTGCATAACACTTAAATACTATTATTAATTTACATTTCTCCCACACATACATTACATCATTATCAGTCAAAATAATAATAAATAAACAAAAAGTAAATATAAATATTCACATTATAAAAAAAAAAATCAATCATTATAAATTCAATTAAAAATTTCCAATAAGTATTCTTTAATATAATTTTTAAATACATTAAATAAATATATATTTAAACAAAATAATTATTATTATTAATTTTTTAATATTAATATTAATTTTTATTTTTAATAATCCTTCATTTATTTCTTTGGGGAAATTAAATATTATATTATAAATATCCACAAATCATTGATTGCAACATAGAAAATAATTTATATTGAGGATTTTTAAATACATTAAATAAATATATATTTAAACAAAATAATTATTATTATTAATTTTTTAATATTAATATTAATTTTTATTATTAATAATCCTTCATTTATTTCTTTAGGGAAATTAAATATTATATTATAAATATCCACAAATCATTGATTGCAACATAGAAAATAATTTATATTGAGGCAGGTGCAGGCGGGGATGGGTTATATATAAACAAATGAACAGGATAGAAAAGTCGATGCCTTTATAACTATATATATATACATATTATCATGACTGCAGTGTGGTGACAGAAGAATAGGCCAAATGAAGCCTTCTAAATTTCAACACCCTCTCTATCTCTCTTATACTCTTTTGAATTTTATTTTGATAGTTTTTCCTTCCTCTCTCTCTCTCTCTTTCACTTCTTGCCGCTGCAATTCCCTTGCGATTCATATATATACATATATACGATGATATGTAGACAGTAGAGGGTAGAAACATGCGTTTATCCTCAGTGCACATACACACATTTATAGACACATTTATATACAATGGGGGATGAACGATGATGCAAAGTCAGCGGGCCAATGAACTGGCCGAGAGGTGTAAAAGGGGCTACTATTGGGCGTGGCTAGAGAAGCGATAAACCGCGGTGCACAGTGTGTATATGTGTGTATACAATATAAAGCTCAAGCGAGAGTCAAACTCAATGTATATATATATGTGTGTGTGTGTGTGTGTGTTTATGCTTGCTGGGGGAATAAAGGCGAGAGGTAGAGAGAAATCAAGTGAGTGGGCGAGTGATGAGATAGAAGAGAGAGTGGGTGGATGAACGAAGTGTGCCTCAGGGTGTAATATCATACCGCTAGGTGGATAAATACACCATTCTATATACAGGTATATATATAATATATATGTGTATGTACATATGAGTATGTATGTATGTATGTATATTAGGGTGTTTCATTTTTAGGTGATATTTATTTTTGTCTGCCATAGTTGAAAATCTGATAATTTATAATATGTAAAAAATTATATAAATAATATGAGAAAATTTTTTTTTTTGACTTTAACTCGATTTTTCGGGACTTAAAAATTTTTTTTGGAAAAAATTGATATATAGGTTTTGTAGGGAATTAAATTTGCTACAAAAAAGTTTATTATTGCAAATGTTTTCAGATTAACAGTTTTCGAGTTGTAGAGCTGGAAAGGTGAAATAGTTGATTATTATTGACAATTAATTTTATTTAAATTGGAATTTATTGATTTGGCATTAATTATTATTTTAGGATAAAAGCTATAATGCTGAATCAACAATGTGATAGCTTTATATTGTTTATTGTAAGATGATAATTAATGTATATTTGTCGAATTTGAAATTGAGTTTGATTTGTTGATTTGAATATTAATTTATTTATTTATTTATTTATATTTTTTTATTTTGTGTTTTTTTGTGTGTTTAGTTTTTTTTTTTATTCAATGTTTTGGGAGAATTTTGGGAGTAGAGTTTTGAAATTATGTTTAGGGAATTGATTTGATGATAATTGTTAGGGATTTGGAATACGAAAAAAAATAAATA
Organism: Microctonus aethiopoides; assembly: GCA_030347275.1. Lineage (NCBI taxonomy): Eukaryota > Metazoa > Arthropoda > Insecta > Hymenoptera > Braconidae > Microctonus > Microctonus aethiopoides. The sequence continues at coordinate 6,293,025 of JAQQBS010001422.1, read as the reverse complement.
AATAAATAAATAAATAAACAAATAATGAAGAGAGCTGTGGGAATTTTTTGTGGATTTTTATATGAAATAAATATAGTGATTGGAGTTGTAAGGGTTGATGTTTAGAATATTTAGAACATTTTATACCACGGTTTATATTTGTTATAAAATGGAAAATTTTTGAGTCAGTGGAAAATAATTATTAATTTTTTGATTTCAGTTGAATATTGATGATTTTTTTTTTTTTTATAAATTAATCCTTTTGTGAAGATTAATACTTATATTCAACACAAATATTAAAATTTGTTTTTTTTTCAGTAATTTTAATATTTTCCCTCAAAAATTTATTTCAATCATCGATTTAAAAAATATAACAAAAAGTATGATTAAATTAAACATATACACGATAAAAAATGTTGAAATATATAATTAATCGTAGGTTAAAAAATTTATTTCCTAATAAAGAAATCAAATTTTGAAATGAAACAAAAATTCAAAACAAAAATTATTGATAAAAATTTTCAAAAATTATTTTTAAATAATTCCATTTTATTAATTCATTTACTAATATATACCCATTTTTTTTTCTTTTATCGTGAACGAAATCAAGTCAACAAATATATTTTTCAAATTAGACAAAACAAAAACTTTCTAAATATTTACAGAATTAATTTTTATTAATAAAAATATAATTTAGTTGAAAAGTTAATTTCAATTATAATACCGAAGTATTTTTTTAACGCCTATGTACATAAAATATTTATATGTATTTTTATTTAAATAGATCACACATATACACATATACACATATGTATATTAATATATGTATATGTGAGTTTTGTGAATAGAAACTATTTATAGTGGCACAGTCCATACAGAGCATCTACTGCATCTGTTCTTTGTTGCGAGCAGGTGCTGCCAGATTGCATTTCGATTTTGACCGTAAGTAGATTAAAGGTCTGAACGTTTTTGTAGGGTCACGTGCGATGTGTCAAAATAAATAATAAGTATCTATTTAAATGATGCTATTTCATATACATATATTTATATTGCGTATCTGAACAAAAAATATCTTTGAATGAAAAAAATAATAAAAGAAAATATTATAAATTAATTTCTAAATGCGCAGTCAATAAAAATTGTATAATTATTATATCATTTCTCAATTGAATTATTTATATTAAAGACAAAAGAATTTTTTTTCCACATAATTTTTCAACAATTAATAAATATTGAATATAATAATTATAAAATAATATTAAAATTAAACATTTATTATATATTTTATTTTATTTTTTTTATAGAAATGTTAATTCAATAATTAATTAATATAAACAAAAAATATCTCTGAATAAAGATGATAAAAGAAAAAAATTATTAATCAATTTTTAAGCACAGTTAATAAATTTGAATAATTATAATTTCTTTTTTTTATTTAATTATTTATATTAAAAACAAAAAATTTGTTTATCTCTTAATTTTTTATCAATTAATAATAATAGATATTAAATATAATAATTACAATATATAATATTGCATCATGCATTTATATTGTTATATTTTATTTTATTTTCATATAAAAATATAAAACCAACAATTAATTTTTCATTCAATTGGAATTAATCTCACTGCGGGTGTCATTTCAATGTATTCTATGTACATATTATATACCCTTTGTATATAATCGTTGGGTGAATCCTTTATATATGGACAATGATCTATACTACTGCCACCTGATGATGGGAAAATGTTGTAGTATTTTAGGGTGCATATTACCCCAAAATTCAATTAATCTAGATCTACCAAATTTATTGGAATATCTGTCATACAATTTTTGGAAATATACACACCGAATTTTTTTTTTTGCAGTTTACCCACAACAAACAATTTATTTATATCATATATACATACACAGACACATAACATAATTATATATTCAAATTAATTTCCAATAAAATAGAGAATATATTCATACATAAAAAATAAATTATAATTACGAGTTCAATTAACAGAAAAGAAAAGTTTAATTGAAAAGTTTATTTCATCATTGTCACCAATCGTTTCACAATTATTAATTCTGTATGTATATATATGTATATGTATTTTAATTATATACACATAAATATATAAATATAATATTCTTTCATCGTTAATTAACTTAATAAAAGGAAGATATATATTTAAACTTTTGATGAATTATCCTCAGGGTTTATATTTTTATTAAAATTCTCTTCATTCAAAACTTCCCAGAGAAAAATACGTCGATCGAGTTTAATAATCAAAAAAGAAATCAAATAACTTCAATATATATATATATGCAATATACATACATATATTTATCTATATTTCATTTATTTATTTATTTATTTAATTTGATTTCCCATATAAATAACACGAGAAAATTTTTTTTTCGACTTTAACTCGATTTTTCGGTAATCAAAAATTTTTTTTGGAAAAAATGAATGCACAGCTTTTGTAGGGCATGAAATTTGCTACAAAAAAGTTTCTCACCGCAAACGCTCTCCGATTAATAGTTTTCGAGTTGTAGAGCTGGAAAGGTGAAATAGTTGATTATAATTGACAATTAATTTTATTTAAACTCGAATTTATTGATTTGACATTAATTATTATCTTACTATAAACGCTATAATGCTTAATTAACAATGTAGAAACTTCATAGAGTATATTGTAACATAATAATTAATATCAAATCAACAAATTCCAGTTTAAATAAAATTTGTTGTCAATTACAATCAACTATTCCACCTTTCCAGCTCTACAACTGGAAAACCGTTAATCGAAGAGCATTTACAGTAAGGAACTTTTTTGTAGCAAATTTAATACCCTACAAAACCTATACATTAATTTTTTCCAAAAAAAATTTTTAATTCCCAAAAAATCGAGTTGAAGTCAAAAAAAAAAAATTTCTCGTGTTATTTACATAAAAAATCGAAATATTTTTTTTTTATTATAAATTATCAGATTTTCAAATACGAGACGGACAAAAAAAAATATCGCCTAAAAATGAAACACCCTAATATACCCATACATACATAAATATATATATGCTCCACGATCGTATATAAAAATTGTAGAGAGAAATTTTTTTTAAGGGGTGCAGCCCATTCAAGTGTATTGCTATCGCGTAGCCCACGTAATTGTTTTATTCGTGTATAATACCCCCCAGTCAGTAGCATGACAAAACCCTCTCTCGCTTTATTTAATCCTCCACCCCCATATACATATGTATATACATGTACCTATATATATATACACGGACAAAACGTTCAAGCTTCTTTTTTTTTTTTCTTTCTCATTGCCACCCGCAGAGCAATATACTTATATGTATATGTAGATCATGGAATATATATACATATCACTTGTGAGATATATATATGTATATATATATAATTTATTTGTGCTTTAAGCTGATAATGTTCATAACAAGTTATAACTACATCATACGTGTGTGTGTGTCATTATATTCTATTAATCAAAGCTGCAACGACCCCTTAATATATTTATTATTCATCTTCTTGCCTCACTTGAAAAATTGATCAGCTTCTTTGGCCTTTGCATAGCTTTATACTTTATATTTCTCCTTGAATTATGTACGTTTTATCTTTGTGCTTTTTTTTTTTTTTTTTGGGTGTTCTTTTTTTCTTTGTTTCTCATTTTTTGTTTCTCACTCTTGTATTTTATAATATTGTCAAACCAATGAGAGGTGTCGTTTTGTAGACTAGTATAGCACCCTTGTCGAAAATCTCTTTGCCAGCTTCTTTGTTATGCAGTCAGCAGAAAAACGCGCTTTTCTTTAAGAGGTCGCCGCGCCGACAATATTTTTTTTCATTTTCTCTTGGTTCTTCTTAGATACTTGGGATATCCCCTCTTTCTTATAGTCGGTATGTATATGTGTATGTATGTATGTATGTATGTATATTGTATATATATATGTGGAGATGTCTAAAAGCTTGAGACTATTTTTGCTGATTGGACCGTAGACTTTCGTCACGTCAGCTTGGTGATGTTATAGTCACTGTACTCAAGAAATAAATTTACTGATTATGTATAATGTTCTATCATGAAAATAATTAGACAAGAATATTTTTGGCATTTAAATTAAGCTTTGGAAATTATTATTTTTTTTTTTTTTTTAGTGTGATGTAGTTTATTTTGTGCAATTATATAAGTTGAGGATATATATGATCAGAAAAAATTGTTTGTATGTATTGAAATATATAAATGGATAAAATGAATATTGTAAATTTTGCTTCATAATAATTTTTTTAAATCACTTTAATATTAAATCACTTTAATTAAATTAATTCATTGAGGAAAAATGTATTAGTAAATAGACGTATTAATTAATTAAACATTGCAAAAATTACAGTTGAATATATTTAATTTATTTTAATTACAAATTGTTTGTAATAAAATAACTATAAATATAAAATATTAACTTCATCAAATAAATTATTAATTTAAATCATATTAATTTAATTCAATATCAAATTTCTAAACAAATAATTAATAATTATCTAAAGCTATGTAAATATATATTTCTAGTAAATATAATCGAATACAATAAAATATAACTAAATATTAAATATTAATTCCATTAAATAAATTATTAATTTCAATTATATTAATTTAATTCAATATCAAATTTCTAAACAAATAATTAATAATTATTTAAAGCTATGTAAATATATATTTCTAGTAAATATAATTGAATGCAATAAAATAACTAAATATTATAAAATATTAATTCCATTAAATAAATTATTAATTTAAATCTTATTAATTTAATTCAATATCAAATTTCTAAACAAATAATTAATAATTATCTAAATAGCTATGTAAATATATATTTCTAGTAAATATAATCGAATACAATAAAATATAACTAAATATTAAATATTAATTCCATTAAATAAATTATTAATTTCAATCTTATTAATTTAATTCGATATCAAATTTCTAAACAAATTATTCATAATTATTTAAAGCTATGTAAATATATATTTCTAGTAAATATAATCGAATACAATAAAATATAACTAAATATTAAATATTAATTCCATTAAATAAATTATTAATTTCAATTATATTAATTTAATTCAATATCAAATTTCTAAACAAATAATTAATAATTATTTAAAGCTATGTAAATATATATTTCTAGTAAATATAATTGAATGCAATAAAATAACTAAATATTATAAAATATTAATTCCATTAAATAAATTATTAATTTAAATCTTATTAATTTAATTCAATATCAAATTTCTAAACAAATAATTAATAATTATCTAAAGCTATGTAAATATATATTTCTAGTAAATATAATTGAATACAATAAAATATAACTAAATATTAAATATCAATGCCATTAAATAAATGATTAATTTAAATTATATTAATTTAATTCAATATCAAATATTTCTAAACAAATAATTAATAATTATCTAAATAGCTATATAAATATATATTCCCATTAAATATAATCAATTAAATAAATTTACATGACGTCATGTTACTAAATTTTCCACTCACTCGATATTTTATCAATATAATAATAAAAATTATAAAATTATATAATTAAAATATTTCATCGCTGAATATAACCTGAAAATTTATTACATCACCAATAATACATTTAATTAATTGCACTACGATCGTTATATTATAAATACATCCCTCATCATGTCTGATGTGCAATCGCTCCAGGGGTAATCACTTGTGTCGCGTGCATTTTATTCAATATATACACATACACAAACACGATCAAACCCTAACATAGATCGTATATATTAATATACACAATACACTGTCATACATGATCGTTTAGTCGTACTAAACATGAACACAAAATATTTCAGATAGAAAATCGGTTACACGCGTACGTATTATCCAAATGATTTTGTTATTTTATTTTTTTCTTTTTCTATTTTTTTTTTGTATTATCACTGCAACCGTTACTTTACATTGCTTGTCTATGTACATTATACATAAACACATATGTATTATTATCGCTGTTTTGTCGTTGAAATCCTCGTGGGAATGGACACTCGGTGTTTGAGTAACGAACGACGTTTATATATACATATATGAGACCAAAGGCAGCAATGGGTTTCTCTTATTTGGTGTTTACATAAAGTACTAATGGCCAAGCTTAGAGAGATTTAAATTTGTTTATTACATTTGTCTCACAATCTTCCTCTTCAACGCCTGATGTTCTCCCTTCCTATTATATACAATTTAAATTATTAGTATTATGATCATTATTTGTAGGATTATTATTATGTAATATATTATAGATGTATATAATGTTTCTGACTATAAAGTTTTAAACTCTGTATAATTTTGCCAAAGTTATAACAGCCTGTGGCGACGCAATCGCAACCTTTTTATAAACTCTTGACGTGAAAATTATATATTCACTAAGAGTTTGTGGCTAAAATTGTTTGCAGCACTTATATTCCTATTTATTGCCAAGACTTTTAATTTCGTTTTATTTTTTTTTTTTATTATTCATTTTAAGTTTTAATTATTATGTATATGTATGAAGATCGGGGGGACTATTTTTTTTTTTTTTCGTGGTGTTGACGAAATATTACTCTTAACATTAAAAAAAAATTGCCAACAAAGATGAGCTCTTGATTTTAATATTAAGTAATTTTTAAATCAATTTGAAATTTTCTCATTTAATTAATACGTGAATCTCAATTTGTTTTTTCATTTATGTCTTGCTTTGCGGCATTTTTTTCGAAAAATATTGAGTTTATAGCAAAAGTTGATGAGACCTTTTTTGTAGGAAATTGAATTTTCTACAGAATAGTTCTCTTGACTAAAAACCGTAGAGCTAATAGTTTTTGAGAAAAATCTAATTGAAATAATATCATGCAATTCATATTCAAGGTATAAATCAAATTTCCATATGTTTAATTGGATTTTTCTCGAAAGCTATCAATTCTACAGTTTTTATCAAGAAAACTATTTTATAGAAAATTTAATTTCCTACAAAAAAGGTCTTATATGCTTTTGTTGTAAAGTTGATGGTTTTTAAGAAAAATCGACGAAAACCAAAGAAAATATAGCGCCCTCAATCGAAGCATTCTAATGAAAAAATATATATTCATAATTTGAAGCTTATGAAAAAAAAAAATAGTCGCATTAGGTCGAGGAATGTAACATACGTCATACTCTATTTTATAAATATTCATAAGTACATATTTAGTTGCTAATTATAGAAAAAAAATTCCTTTAATTAAATTAAATCTGAAAATTTCTAAAAAAAAAATTTAATATTTTATGTCAAATAAATTTATTTGATTGAATATAATACTTAATATTTTTTTTCTCATTGTTCATATGTATAATTAATTAATAATGGTATAAAATTATTTAATTTAAAATTAAATGTCATTTTTAATGCTAATTGTTTCAACGAAAAAAAAAAAAAAAAAAATTTATACTATATTTTTTATTTTTATTATACACTCAACAAATTGAACATGACTCTGCAAGTTAATTACGTCCATCCAAAGCATCAACAACATAAATAATCAAATAAATCCGAATAATCTACCATTCAATCCAACAGAAAAAATGAATAAAACAATAACTCATAATAATAACTATACAAAATAAAATAAAATACAAAAAAAAAAAAATTCCACCATACTATTTATATAAAATAATTTCCTCACACATTAATGCCTACCTATACATAATAATACATATATCACCGTATATGTTTACATAAAATAACAGTGTATAATGCAGGTATACATGTATATATACGTAGTCTTTTTTGTTCATGCGAAAACTTTGTTCAAGAATCTAATATCATCCCTAGTACACACTCATTCCGAGGATTCCAAGCGCGACACAGAGTCACACAGGACTCGACTTCCGTACTTTACTACGTTAAACACGAAGCAAAGTGAAGAAGAATAAGCGAAGTAAAAGAGAAAACAGATGAGAAATAAGCGAAAGAGAGGAACAAACGAGGGCGCGAGACGAAAGAGAGTAAACGATATAAGAGGATGATATATAAAGAGTATATTGTGTGTGAGAGGAGAGACTTATACATATAACACATTATCATGTACATATGTATTATGTATACATATGTATAATACTCGGCAGGACACCCACACAGTCACACACAAATCCTAGCTCAGAGGTTGAGGGATAAAAGAAAGAGTATAAGTGTGCAAAAGGGAGGACGACGCGCAGTGTATATTGTAAAACGAGATAGGGTGGTGCAAGCAAGAGCAGGATGAATATAGGTAGGGGTTGCTATCTTAGCCGCCACAAAGCAGTGATAACATTTTCCCTCCTGTACAGAAAGCCTAGCAACCCTCTCCCTCAATATATATGTATGTAATTTTATCCGCGCGGCGGTGGCGCTTGGTCGCGTGATCGATATCCGAATATAACGGCGTTATATATACAGTTGTCATGACAACTCACCCACGCTTACCACGCCCACACGTAAACATGGCCGACGGATGTGAGGCAAAGCCCTGTATCAGGAGAAAGAGAGGAAAATTTAAGCGTCGAGATGGAGAATTATTATATATAAGACTATGAAGCGCGCAGAGGGAACAAGAGGGTTGAATTGTGATAATATTGGTTATAGCCATGGACAAAGTATTGTATGTATGTATGTATGTATGTATGTATGTATATAGCTACAATAAATGTATTGTTGTGTGAGTGTATGTGTGGATGTTTGATGTATATGCGTGGGTGTATATAATGCCGTTGCCAAAGGAATCCAATGGCTGGAGTATTCATATATATTTATTTTATTTTTTATTTTTTTTTTTTTTTTTTTTTTTTT
>JAQQBS010001422.1:6258316-6284114 GCA_030347275.1 Microctonus aethiopoides | reverse complement strand
TTTGTTTATTTATTTTACGTTTTTTTCTTTTTTGTGATTCTGTGTCGTTTGATGAAACTGTCAAAGGGTCGTTGGATTAAATAATGCAAGAAACAACTATTGTAATATGGAAAATGATCAAAGATTCTTTTTTTTTTATGCTATGGTTTGAATTATATGTTTAGAATCTTTATTAGTAATTCAAGTAAAATTGTGCTGTTATATTTATTTATTTATTTATTTATTTATTTGAATAAGTTGGATAAGAAAAAATTATTATAATATGGAAAATATATGATCAAAGATTTTTCTTTTATGCTACTGTTTAAATAATGTTTAGAATCTTTATAAATAATTCAAGTAAAATTGTGCTGTCTTATTTATTTATTTATTCATTTATTTATTTATTTATTTATTTATTTACTCATTTATTTGAATAATTTGGATAAGAATAAACTATTGTAATATGGAAAATGATCAAAGATTTTTCTTCTATGCCATTGTTTAAATAATGTTTAGAATCTTTATAAATAATTCAAGTAAAATTGTGCTGTCTTATTTATTTATTTATTTATTTGAATAATTTGGATAAGAATAAACTATTGTAATATGGAAAATGATCAAAGATTTTTCTTCTATGCCATTGTTTAAATAATGTTTAGAATCTTTATAAATAATTCAAGTAAAATTGTGCTGTCTTATTTATTTATTTATTTATTTGAATAATTTGGATAAGAATAAACTATTGTAATATGGAAAATGATTAAAGATTTTTCTTTTATGCTACTGTTTAAATAATGTTTAGAATCTTTATAAATAATTCAAGTAAAATTGTGCTGTTATATTTATTTATTTATTTTCTTAATTATATATTATTATTTTATTTTTTATTTCTTAATATTTAATTAATTGTCGGTTGAGACGTATTATATGGCAGTGAATTTGCACACTACCTGATTGTTAATTTATGTATGGATATATTTGAAATAAATTGGTACGTGTATATTTACAGATGAGTGCAGATTATATAGATATATAAATATATGCTTGATTATTTTATGAATGCATTTGTAGAATGTGTTTAGGGATGCTGGATGGAAATTTAAGTGCGATGGTTTCACGCGCGTGTAACGTGTGTGTATCATGGAGATGATTATTACCCGTGCCCTTCTCATCTATTTTCTTTTTTTTTTTTTTTCTTTTAAATGCTCGTCAAGTGTGTGTGCATATGGAATGTAATATATCTCGTTTACCACGTGACGGTCACGTGTCGGTGAGTGTTTGTTTCGGTTTGTATTGTCACCACTGATGCTAAAGCCCGTCAGCCATGTATATATGTTTATATATGTATATGTATATACTATTTATTATACTACGTATATGAATATCGGTAAATGTATCTTTGAGACTTTTGTGTAAATAAATAAATAAAAATGAATTTTTTTTTTTACGTATTTTATAATTAATAATTAATGTAATAATAATTATTTATGATTAATTGTTTTGTATTTGTTTAGACTTTCGATATTTAATTCGTAAATTATATTTATGAATTTAATTGAAAAAGAAATTGCAAGTGGAATATTGAAGAAAAAATTTTTTGTATTATTTTTTTTTGGATAATTTTATTTTTTTTTTTGCTATGAAATTTTGGACTTTAAATTATCGACTTTATCATTTTATTACAATTTTGATTGGTAGGCGATGACTTGTCAATTAATGTTGTGATGTTGGGAATTTTTTTTATTTGAAAAAATAATTATTTGCGGTTGGGTAATGAATAGGATTATTGTGACAAAAAATAATATTTGTTTTGAAAATAAAAAAAATTACTAAATATATGGCCAATTTTTAAAATCATAATTTACATTATTATATTATTATATTAATCCATTGTGTATATATATAGACATTGAAAAAAAAATTTTTCAAATAGCTAAATAGAATTATTTAACCGAGTAAAAATTATTTAAATAAAAATTAAAATTATCCTAATTTAATTAAATGAAATATCAAACAACCAAAAGTAATTATATCCTTCTCAATAGCACTCACAATTTTATCACAATACCATAATCAAAATTACAAAAAAGTTCCAAGTTACAAATCACTAAAAATTTCTGCATTATATTTTACTATAAATTTCCCAAAAATCTTTTTTTATTACAAATCTTTTTATTTTTTCTTCTTCATCTCAATCATCATACATTCTATTAAAAAATTCTGTCAATAATTCCTTATCACGAATAATGAAAAACACAAAACCGATAAAAGAGATAAGAGAATAAAAAATAAAATAAAAGAAAAAAAAAAATTATAAAAGATTAAGGGAGAGAAATATTGTAATAAGAGAAGTGGCATTAAAAGCGGCGGACAGTAAAGAAGAGCAGCTGTTATCTCCATCACGATCAAGGAATGCAATATCGTCACCCCGTGTGACAAGAATTGCTTACGTACATCCCCATCCATGATCATGAGCACGTCAGTTGACGGATTAAAGCGCAATGAAAATCCACTCATTCACTTTCACAAACTCACCACTTTATTTTTCATATACCTATCTATATACATACACCGCACACACACACATATATACACACATATTATACATATATATACACATATACATCCTATAGAGGGTACAGTATTTTTTATTGTATATACACTTGAATTTGTGCCATTTTTTCGCGACTACACTTTGCATATATTTTTCTACATATTTTATTTATTTCATATAAACACACATGTATATATTTTATTTTCATATGTATATATATGTATATGTATATATGCATATAGTGGTGGTTGTGTGGAAAAACGCGTTTTATCACTTAGCACTCACCAACACAATCTATATCGAACATCACTTTGTGCTTTACCGTCATTTTTAAAGCATGAAAAAAATTTTTATCTCATTTATTTTACTCTTTTTTTTTTTTTTTTTTTTTTTTTTTTTTTTTTTTTTTTTTTTTTTTTTTTTTTTTTTTTTTTTTTTTTTTTTTTTTTTTTTTTTTTTTATTATTATACGTATATTGTGTGTAAAATAATTTTTAAATTCAACGACATAACGAATTTGTGTATTTATATACACTGAGAACAATTATTATATATTTATTAATTTTTATACGCAAAATTATAATTATTGGTGTAATATATTTTATAATAAATATTTATTTTTCTTCAGTGTATATATGATAATTAGGACAAGGGTAAATAAATAATTATATAGGCAATATTATACATTTTAGTATACACTTTATTATCATATCGCGTGTGATAAATCTATTTTTTTTTTTTTTAATTTTACTTTATTTTTTATTTTTATATTTTTTATTTACTTATTTAATTTTTTTTTTTGACATTTATTTTATGTTTAAATAGTATATGCAGTGTTACTTGAAATGTTGTCGTCATTGAAGAAAGAATGAATGCTCAAACACGCAAATCATCACACTTAAACTTGAATGTGTAAATATATATGTATATATGTGTGAATAATGCTATCATCTTCGTTTAATTATCGTCGTAAATAATTATTCTCTTGCTTTGTTTATCATTCTGTCTTGCATGGATAAGCATCACATGCGCAATTTGTTTCTAGAAAATTTATTTAATAGATTTGTTCAAAGAGTATAATAAATACATATATTATATATACATATGAATATATGTCATTATTTACCTGTATGTGTGTTTGTGATGAAGAATTTTGTGTGTTTAAATATATAATCATATACAATTAATTAAATATTATAAATGTGTTTTGATTATAATTGAAATAAAAATTATAAAAATCATTTGTCATTTATTGCACTGAAATAATTATATAAAAAAACTGCATATGTATATATTTATAATATATACCGTATTATATATTTATAATACGATAATATTGCAATTTTATTTATTTATTTATTTTTTAATATCTACAAAATAAATAATAAATACTATAATTATTTTAATTATCATTTTATGTTATTATGAATAATACTATTAGACATTAAAATATATATAATCAATGTGACATTTTTTATTTATTAACTCGATGATTTTATACTTTATTAAATTATTATTGTTATAATTATATTAGTATTTTTTTTTTTAATTTCAATTTTATGATTTTAGTGAATTAATATACATAAATTGAGATCAAGTATACATCTAATCTAATTACAATAGTCTTATCATATATGTACACTAAATGAAAAATCTTACAATAGCTCACAATAATAATAAATTTATTTAAAGTGAGTATAATTTTTCATTTATATTTTAAATCATTCTACAATTTATAATATAAATTTATATTTTTATTTTATTATGTTTTCATTATGTTCATTATTAGATTCTAAAAATTTGCGTTGTCGACGGTATATTTATTTATATACATGTAAAAACTAAACCAAGCAAATTTTAAATAATATACATACAATAGAAAATATTGTCTAGGGTAAAAAAAAAAAATTGGCGAGTGGGGTGAACGTAAAAGAGAAAAAAAAAAAAAAAGACTAGCCCCCGAAGATCAAGTGCTTTGCACACATCGAATCGACGGCCATATTTACAATGCTTTCATTGGCCTCAATAGCAATATGTATGAATGAAAACGTACATTGTCAGTATATAAGTTAGCATAAACAAAAAAGAAAATAATAAATTCATCCAATTGAAATATTATTTTCACAATTTAATAATAAATAAAATTTATCTTTCTTCATGAAAATAAAATTAATTATTTATAATAATTAATATTGATATATAAATAGTGCAGCTAGTATTACAAAATATCAATTGTAGTATTATAATTAATAAATAAACAAAAAATTTTAAACAAGGGGTGAAAATGCAGATGCTTGACTGCGAATTTCACGATGTTCAGCCGGACTTAAATCAAGTAAACCGTTAATATTTTGTTCTCCACCACTTTGTTTACCAATAAGTGAATCTATACTGAAACTAGCTTTTTTATCAGTGACACCACCAGAACTTACAGAAACAGCTAATCGTGTAGGAATACTTGTTGTCATCATTGCCGTCGTTGGATTGGTAGAATTAATTGAATTATTTGGCGTTAAATTACCAATAAGCTGACGAATTTGTTGATGTGGCGCTGCTATTGGTACAGGTTTATATAGTGGTGGTGGTGGCTCGAGAAAACCACCGAGTTTTAGTGCTTCCAATGCTGATGGCGGAAATTCAAGTATTGGAATTCTCGGTGGTGGTGTTAGATAAGCAGCCGCCGCTGTACCAGGATAACCAAGTGGACCAGAATGATTTGCCCCAGGACAACCACTGCGATCACCACAAATTGCAAATGTTGCCATAATAGCACGATCACGTAAGATATATTGTGGTGGTTGTCTTTTATATCGTTTTCTTCGACGTAAAAAACTTCCATTATCAAACATATCCTCAGCTAATGGATCTAGTGTCCAATAATTTCCTTTACCAGGATTACCAGGTTCACGTGGTATTTTAATAAAACAATCATTCAATGATAAATTATGTCTTATTGAATTCTGCCAAGCAGGAAATTTTTCATGATAATATGGAAACCGTGCCATTATAAATTCACATATACCACTTAATGTTAATTTTTTTTGTGGCGATTGTAATATTGCCATTGTTATAAGTGCAATATATGAATACGGCGGTTTTATTTGTGTTGATGACATTTTATCTGATGAAAATGATGATGATTGACTGGATTTTTGTGTTGCTGACATCATTGAATAGGTTTTTTTCATACTTCTATTACGATTTCGTGCTGCACTTGCCGCCGCATTAACAATATGCGACGTTACATTTATATTTTCATTTGTGCACGATGGTGATAAATCTTTTTGATCTAAACTCACTGGATCAACGATCATACTGCTGCTGTCCGAATCGTGATCACTGTCAATACAACCGTCACACGAGACATTTGACATTATCATCGACTCTATATCCATTTTGGTAAAAATACTTTCCTTGATCTGTTTAAATCTTTTCTTAATATCTCCTTCTAGCTAATGACTCGCACAAAATTATAAAACTACTTATTCCCAATAGCTTCTAACAAATTATATCATTAATATATATTTTCCTTTTGTTTATGCTCGACATAGTTTTCACTTGATTCATCATATTCACGTATTAAATAATTTATTTATTTATTTATTTATTTATATTTACTTAGTTATTCCTTTATCATTATTCAACCTGATAATTACCAAGTTTAAACTTTCACAATGAATAACACTCCAGGATATTTCTTTGATAACTGATTTTCTTTTAGCAAAGACCATAATGTAACCATCATCAGATGAGTTTTATCTTCGCGTGCGCCAGCGCCCGCGCGCGCGTACGCGTGTGTATACAATCGTGTCTTTTAATGTCTTAAACTGCTAATAATTTAATGGCGTCAGACTATGATAACACACACAAACAAACAATAAAACACACATCGTTTATTATTTTTCATTTTTCTTATGATTCGATTTATTAATTCATCTGTTTATTTAGTTTTTCTTGATGTAATCACACTTAAAATTGCACTTTTTTTCACAAAGTGCGCACGTGCGTCAAAGAAAGGTGAATAAAAAATAAAATAACATTGAATAATCACATTGGCTTTCATATGCTAGAGTATTACTATTGGTATAGTTGTTGTTTTCCACCCAACCAAGTCTCTTTACTATGAGAGTAGTCTCAAGGACTTTGTGGAATCTCAAGACCGCGTGGATCCTAACTCCTGTTTGTTGGTCAGACGTGTGTATATAGTGTTCGTTCAAATTCAACTCCCTTTATTCACATCAATGTATACACACACACACACACACGTGTATATTATATACACAGCACTCACCTGCACACACACACATATATATACACACACCCACTCTGCAGGCATATACAAAACCACTGATTTAATTTTTTTATTATTATTTTATATCATCCACAATCTCGATTCAATTTAGATTTTTTAATGTTTATTACATATTGTACTTTAATCACCACGATCATTAGATGACGTTTATACTATTATATCTTTATTACTGTCTTTAATGTAAATTTTATTTTACTATTAATCACATACATTTTTAATATATTATAATAATTTATATGAATTAAATTTTATTTTTAATTTTATAATACTTTAAATTTCATCATTATTTTTTTCTCTCAATCACATATAATAAGTCACGATTATCCAGCACTATTTTTCACAATAATTCACAATTGATTTTTTAATTCATCTGCAGGATATAATATAAACAGTGAGGGATGTAAAAAAAAATTATTAAAATTTTTTTACATTATTTTAAACACAAAATTTTTATAATTAAAATTTTTTTCTTTTTTTTTAATTCTTGTTATTATTAATATTTTTTTTTCGTGATTGATTCTGAATATGGAATTGAAATTGTTGTAATATGTGCCCGTTCGTGATGGTAGTGTACAAGATGACTGTGCCGAGGGATGCTGCTACGAATTGATTTGGTAAAGATATTTCTCTCTTTTTCTAACGTATATATTGTCTATCTCACTTGCGCTCAGTTTGTGCTTTTACGTTGAGGGGGCGGCGGCCACCGCGAGGGGGCGGGCATTGCCAAGTTTTCCACCCCCACTCTTCATTCCACCCTGGATATGTGTGTATATATGTATATATTTGATTGTGAGGGTGGTTGCTATACGACCAGTAAAATCCTCCCTTCTCTAGATCGCGTCCGTTTGAATTTGAGGGATTTGTGTGCGGACGAGTTTGGGGAAGGGTTTTTGATACGCCGCACATTGTGCTACGTACCACGCGCCAAAGAGAGAAAGAATTAACTGGGTTGATATAAGCAATGAAAGAAAGAAAGATATTATGCAGTATGGGTGTGTTGGAGAAAGAAAAGTCCTTGGATTATGTCTAATAGAAGGAAATTGTTATGGCTATGCTTTGAGAGAGATGATCAAGTTGACGTAAAATGTGAAAATATAGATAATATTGTAAAAATATGTAGTAAACTATTGTAGTTATATTAAAAAAAAATTTATATTTATAATGGACACATAATTTAATTGGTTGTAAAAAAAATTTTGTTTTTATCGAAATAATATATTTTTCATTTTTATCATTGAAATAAATTTGAACTGTTAAATTTTATTATCATTGATATGTTAATGTAATTATAATTATGTGAATGTTTATAAAGCTATGTACATTTGTATATAAATGTTTGAAATTAAATTTATTAATAAAAATATGTGTTTATATTAGGGTGTAGCTATTTTTAGGCTACTTTTTTTTTTTCATCAAAAAAACAGGCTGGAATTTCACTGGACGATGAAAAAAAGGAGCGTGTTTGAAGCGGAGCTCTTTATTTTAATTATATATTTAGAGGTTATCATCGTAATTTTGGTTTTTTATTTTAAATAACATATGGGAAAATAATTTTTTTTTTTTTTTTGATTTTTGTAGCTCGGCATTAGCGCATTATAAAAATAAGCTCATAGCATATTCTTGTAGGGAATCGAACGCTCTACAAAAAAGGTCTCTTGCACTTTTTTCATAGAGGCAGCCATTCTAGAGATATTCAAACCCAAAAATTCAATTGTATGAAATTTTGACTTTTTTTTTATTAAATCGATACTAATCACCTTATCATTAATTGTTTTAAAAATTATTTTTAATCGGAAAACTGCAGGTTTTAGTGTACTAACATATTTTCGTAAAGTTAAAAAAAAAAATACTCACGTGTCAGACATTTTTTTTCGTTACTTTATTTACTAAACAAAATTAAGCAATGAATAACTACAATTATTGAAGTGTTTCTATTTATTCAAATTTTGTTTTCCCACCAAAAAAAAAATTTCATTTTTCTATACATATATATAAATCAAATCATTTGAATAAAAAAAAATATATATTCAATTAAAATCAATATATTAATCAAATCATATTTCATATTCAAATAATTTTCTCTAAAAAATTATTCTCAACTCAAATGTTTACACATAATCTAAAATTATAAATAATGAAAACAAAAAACCACAAAAACATTTACATAAATATTACACAAAAATATTAATTAAATATATTAACTAAAATAGAAATATATACATAACTATAAAACAAACAAAAAAAAAATATATTTATATATTTTAATATTTTATTGAAAAACGTACATGCATAAATATATTATTTTGCATATAATGGCAATTAAATAACTTAACATTTATATATTATCCAAATGTATTTACATACATGTACAATATACATACACACATATATATATATATATATATACATACATACATTAATTTAAATGTTTCATCAAATAGTTGAAAATTGGAACAATTGAATTTGCAAAACAGCGAATGTGCCACCATAGACAATCAGAAGTCTACAGGGATGATATGACCATTTAACATCCCTGAGGCAACTCAAACAGATTCAGCATTATGAAGCAATCATGTATACCTATCATACAAATACATATGCTTTACATTACATACATAGTATATACATATACATATAATACCATATATACAAATGCGTACATATAACATATAAAGAGAAAAGGAAAAGAGATGTATAATCGAGACGAAGAAATATATAATATGTACTTGTACAGATCTACGTATGTATATAAAACATATATACATATATATATATGTATATACATTATATACATGTACAAAATAATAGAGAATACCAAGGAAATGTTGGTGGAAATTGACTATAAACGTCGACGCAATGTGTTATAGAGATCCAAATGTGTACTTATATGTATATATACATACATATGTATATAGTATATAGCACGGTATATGTATATGATGAAAGGGAGGATATATATGTATGTATATGTTTATGTATAAATAGGTAGATGGGGAAATAAATGCCGGCAGCAATACATAGATGGACATTGAGCGAGGCAGACTGATAATATACGCGCGTATTTCTCCAGTTCTCGTTGTTCTCTACTGTGCGCTTTGGTACAAGCTAACTCTGGCTATCGGTTCACAGAGTCGACAGAGAGCGAATATATTATGTTTACTCGTATACATGACATTGCGATGCAAATAATCCGGTATTATTGCACTTTGCAGCAGTTTAATATATGTATATTCTATACAAATATTGTACGTAACTGTATATTTATTGCTTTTAATGTAAATATATAATATCGTTTTGTATTATATATGTATATAGTATATTTTATTTATTATATTTCACTATAGTACTGGAAATTTGATTTATTTTTTATTGTTTATTTAATTGGCTGTTTGTTTATTTTATTTATTTTTTTGATTTTTTTTTTGTTTGGGATGTTGAATAGGTATGATGATATAGCTGATTCAATTGTGATAGTGTTGTTGTGTATGATAATTAAGTATGTTTTTTAGTGAGTTTGTATTGTTACTTTGGATTAGTTTTGTATGAAAAGAATGTTTGATATAGTGATATTATGATTAAACACATTTATGAGTGAATTTATTAGTTTAGATGTTTATGTATGTGTAGAAGATTAGATAAAGAATGATAACGATATGTAATTCTTTATGTGCACTTGTTCCTCTGTGCATATTTTATATTATTGGTGTTATGACAATAATTGTTATCATTGAATGAGAATATATTTATCTAGGTGAAGAGCTTTCGAAATTATAATATAGTTTTATAATTGATCTGTTTTTTTTTTTTTTATTTTTTTATTGTTTTGTATTATTTTTTATGTAAATGTTATTGTGGTTTTTTGATTTCATTCTTTATACTTTTGACTTCTGTGTGTGAACATTTGAATTGAGAATTAATTTTTAGAGAGTTAATTTATTTAATTGTCGAGCAAATATATATTTATATATTTAATTTATTTTGTGTGGAATTATGGAATTCATTTTAATGCTAAATATATTATCTGGACCTGTACATAAATATTTACACATTCAATACAAAATTCAGAAACATATCATGAGCTTTTTCGAGTATTTTTTAATGTATTTTTCCAACTGTAAAAATTATTTCTTCAACATAAAGAATTTTTTTTTTTTCATTTAATTTCTTTTTTAGAAATTCAACTATTTTTTTTTCTCGTTTATTCAAAACATTTTATCATTTCCATTTACATCCTCCTTCGTTGATATCATCAAATAATATTACATACATATATACCTCATTAAAAATAAAACGTCTTACATTATTTACCATACTTTATAATTCATATAAAATTTCCACAATTATATATTTTCCAAATAATTAATTCCCATGTATATTTTACACCTACAAATATTTTTTTCCTATCTATATAAATACTTTGCTCATATGCACAATCTATAAACAGTAACTCTTTATATACTTCATTCAATAGTAATAAACATCAAAACATCAATATATGTAATGATTTCCCATATAAATAACACGAGAAAATTTTTTTTTCGCCTTCAACTCGATTTTTCGGTAATCAAAAATTTTTTTTGGAAAAAATGAATATACAGCTTTTGTTGGGCATTAAATTTGCTACAAAAAAGTTTCTCACCGCAAACGCTCTCCGACCAACAGTTTTCGAGTTGTAGAGCTGAAAAGGTGAAATAGTTGATTATAATTGACAACAAATGTTCTTTAAACTGGAATTTATTGATTTGACATTAATTATATTATCTTACCATAACCGCTATGAAGCTAAATCAACAATATAATAATTTGTTATCACCGAAAAATCGGATTGAAGTTGCAAAAAAATTTTCTCATGTTATTTAAATAATAAATCGAATTTTTAAATTCGCTAAGCCTCTAATAATTAACTCAAAATTTTTTTCCAAACCGAAACATTTTTTGTCTTTCATAAATTATCAGATTTTCAGGTACACGACAGACAAAAAAAAATATCGCCTAAAAATGAAACACCCTAATACACATATAAATATAAATTTATTAATAATTATCCCCATCAGCATCGCCAAAAACGAATTACAAATATCCAAACGTTAAAATTTCGTAAAGCCATATAATATTCCTCTCACAAACTCTTCATAAAAGAGGTCTACACAAATACCCATATACATTAACAAATACATAATCACACACATAAATACATAAATACATAAATACATCTCCACTAAAATACATAGACAAAATACATATCAAACACATAATCCATACAACCATCAGAGCGAATGCGATAACAACAAGTCGAAGCTTCTTTAGCGGTGACACAGAAGATTATGTCGCCATCTTGGATGTTGGTAAATATCCTGTGCCCAAAGAAACTTACAATGATGAATAAAAGAGAGAGAGAGAGCGATTGAAAGAGCCAAAGTAAAAGAGCTTGAGCCACATAGATACACATATATGTACATATCCTTTAGGTTATGTTTTATATAGCTAGTCCACGGGGTCGTCAAACAGTTTGATGTGGGTGGCAAAGGGGTAGTGATACAACATAAAAGCTGGATGTTGAAAGAGGATATACACATACACACAGACTATAAATACATATGTACATACATAAATATATACATACATATATAAATGTATAGAGCGAGAAGATGCGGAGAAGGTATAGTGCGAGACATGAAGGAATATAAAAGTAGGGGAAGACAAAGGAAAGCACCGAGCAAAAGAAGATATAAAGTGGTGGGACCAAGGCGTGTGCCGGAAAAACAGAAAAACGATGAAACAAAAAATATATATAGGTACATATACATGTTATGTATATAGTGTATATATATATGTTTGGATATATATATGTAGGAGAGAATGGCACAGGAATATCTGGGAGTGGATGAACGGTATACTGGAATTTATATACCATTGTATGTATGTATTTGCGATTACTATATATACATATGTGTATGTTTATATGTATTTTGTGTGTATAGTATAGATGTAAGGGAGAAAAATAAGGCAAAGAAATAGTACCAAGTGGTGCAACACCCTATACCACTGTCCTCCTATGTACAATGCTTGCGAAACGTACATGAGACCGAGGCGGTTTTATATCCCGTGTTACAAAGAATTTTCTGCGCCTTTTACGTCTCTTTTTTCTTTTTCCAAAATACCACGCGCGCTTTTGTGATGTGGTGCTTTTTGTGTGTAATTTTTTTATTTTTTTAAGGGATATTAATAGTCTTGTATATGTATATAGCAATTTTATTTTTTATATTTATACTTTCGTTTATTGTTGATTCTTTTTTTTTTTTTTTCATTTGTATTTAAGTGTTTATATACACTGAGAAATAAAATTTTTTGAATTTGATAATTTGGTTTATTTGGATCTGAGTTAGTTGGTTTAGATGAGGCGTTGGAATAAAAAAATTTTTTTTTAATGTATAACGTACATATTATAAGTAATTTTTTTGTTGCAATGCTTCATTTATCTGGACCAATTAAGGACGTTCGTGAGCTACGCTATAGAGTCAAATGAGTGCTAACTTTTTATAGAATTTATTCTAAGCTTGAAAAAGTTGTAAAATATATTAATAATTTTACAATGATTTATAATTTTTTTTATATGTACCAATTATTTTTAAGGTATTTATTTTAAAAAATCAGTTGATCCACATTAAAAATTGATTTGACTCCATTTATCAAAATTTACCAAAACAGTTTTAATTATCTTTATTAAAATAATTAATATTTAATTTAAACATTCGTCAACACCTGTTTTTTTGTGGAGTTATATAAACTACATATTTCAAAGAATATTTTTAAACATTATTTATTATTGTATCTACTCTTACAATATACTTTTTGTGATTTTAAATACATAAATTGCTAATTCTCCATAAGGCTCTATGCTAAAAATTTGATTTTTGATTTTTAATAACTTTCTTAAATTATCGATAAGGCATCTTGAATTTTCAAGGGTAAATAGCTACATGATTCAACTTATCAAAACTAAAAAAAAAAAAAATTTTATGTACTAAAAAGTTTATGGGATTTAATTGTTGTTAAAAATATTTACTTGTCTTCATCAGTTATCTCTATTATGTATTCGCCCTTTTTGCTCATCTACATTTATTCTCTTGTCGCTTTTATATACTCCATTGTGAATATTAGTGCGTTGGTAAAGAGGATTGCATATACATAGGCTATTTGAAATTCAATTGTATGCAAATATTCGTTGACGATGCGGTGACTTCATTGCATAGATCAGTAGCTTGAAATATTGAGGTGTGTGCGCTCTTGTCGACATATATTATCACCATAATACTCGTTTGATATATATACACACAATATATGATCATCATGTTAAATGCACGAACGACAGTATCCAAGATTCGCTTGCTCACGAACTTGACAAACACTTGATAAATTCATTTGAGCTTATATTTAATGAATATTGATGGAAGTATTTTATGCATGTTTCGAGGATGGCAAAAAAATGTAGGATAAAAATTTTATATTTCATGACAAGTTTGTGGAATAAATAAAGGTGTCAGATCATTTTTTTTTCCACGCCATCGAGTTAATTGATAATATGATTTTAGTAAAAGAATTGTGAGCAGAAGAGAAAAATTCATTTAATAATTAATTATCATGGGAATATTCATTATATATATTATTTGTATTTATTAATAATTATTTATTATGGGAATATTTATTATTTATATTATTTATATTTGTTAATAATTAATTATTATGGGAATATTTATTTTTTATATTATTTGTATTTATTAATAATTATTTATTATGGGAATATTTATTATTTATATTATTGGCATTTGTTAATAATTAATTACTATGGAAATATTTATTAGTTATATTATTTGTATTTGTTAATAATTAATTACTTTGGAAATATTCATTATTTTTATTATTTGTAATTGTTAATAATTAATTATTATGGGAATATTTATTATTTATATTATTTGTATTTGTTAATAATTAATTACTATGGAAATATTTATTATTCTTATTATTTGTATTTATTAATAATTATTTATTATGGGAATATTCATTATTTATATTATTTGTATTTGTTAATAATTAATTATTATGGGGAATATTTATTATTTATATTATTTGTATTTGTTAATAATTAATTACTATGGGAATATTTATTATTTTTATTATTTGTATTTATTAATATAATTAATTATTGTGGGAATATTTATTATATATATTATTAATCAAAATTTACAAATTCATTTGTGGATTAATTTTATTTATTTATAAAATAATGAATTAAATTTCAAGGTAATAAATTTATTCAATATTTTTTTCAATTCTGCATAAACAGCAAAAAAATTATTTCTATAACTCTTCGATTTCAATGAAAAATATATTAATTACATTGTTATAAAGTATATTTGTTACTATTTAATAATTCATCAAAATTTCACTAATATATATTTCCATTAACAATTAAAAAATTTAAATATAAATATTACTCCAGAAAAAAATTTTTCTTTGATTTTGAATAAAATATACAACACAACAATAACAACTTTATTCCAAATATCAAAAAAAAATTATATTCAAAACGTTATTAAAATTAAAATTATAAAATAAATCCTAATAAAAATACTCTAAACATAAATTATTCAACAATAAATTAATTATCCCCATAAAATATTAGTTTTTCTCCACTAAAAATTATTTTTCCACTCTAATATTAAAATGTTAATTTTTTTTCTTCTCCCTCTTCTCTCCCATATATCTCCATCCATGCGTCACATATTATAATTACATACAAATTTCAATACATATATATACACTCATCCACATGAAAAACATGCATATACATATATACAAGTGAGCAGGTATTGTTCTGGTAGAGGTCGAGATTTTTATTATATACATTATACATACATATATGTATATTGTATATATTTCCTATACATATATATTTCTACCGCACACGGCTCGCGCGTTTTATATAACGCGGCAAACTAACCCGCATACACTTGTACACCCACTTGAATGTTCAAAAGTACTTTCACTTTAAGAGTGAAACAAGTGCAAAACTGAATGTGAATAAGAGCAAGCGAAAATAGAGAAACGTAAAAAAAAAATAAAGAAAGCAAGAAAGAATGATATATATGTATACAGTTTCAAAAACACAAAACTATGACAAGGATTAAATACAAAATGAACCACACTTGGTAAATGCAACTGCAAAAGCCCCAACAAAAAATGTTTATAATTTGAATTGTTTGCCCCTGCTATTCGTTTGATATTTTCTCTTCTCAAGTAATATATATACACATTTAATAAGTGTGTAACTATATATATAAACAAATGAAACTTTGAATTTTTTTTTCTTTTACTATAGTGAAAATACTGTTCAAGATGACCAAAAAATGAGCTTGTGAAAAGAGGATCAGTTCTTAATTTTAATATTAAGAGGTGGCGATGCGTGATTTTCGATTTCCCATTTAAATAACATGCGAATTTTTTTTTTTTTTTTTTGATTTTTTTCGCGTCGTAGCGAATTCTTATGTTGTAAAAATCAATACATATCCTTATAGGAAATCGAGTGATCTACAAAAAAGGTCCTATATGATTTTTCGCTAAGTCAACTCGTTGAAAAGTTATTCGAGGTTAAAGTTCAATCTCAAATGATATATGATTACTTTCACAATTTCTACACGTTATCACAAAATAATGGCTCAACAACATAAAATATCATATCATTTGCGAGGTTCATCGAGTATTCTCTACTAAAACATTAACATTTTTATGAAATAAAAATTTTACGATTATTGATCAATAATTTCATTAAAATTATTTTTCAATGCTTTTTATTTGAAACGTGCAGAATAATATGAGTTTTTTTCTACAAATTTGTAGAATAAAAACGAAAAAAGTCACGGAAAATACGATACTTAATGTTTGGTCCACCCTAATACATATATACACATTTAATAAGTGTATAACTATATATATATATATTATAATATTGTATATAATGTATAGCAAAATCTTTTTAGATACCGCAAAGAAATACAGGCACATATGTATAAATACAATGAGAATGAAAAAGGAAATATAATTTTCTGTATATAAATGTTCATATAGGTATGTATATATGTGATTATATATTTGGTTTCATGTGGATGTGAGTAAAGAGTGCAGAGAGGGTGAAGTTGTGCGCTTCAAACGTAATTGTCGAAAAAATATATGGGTGTAGAGAATGTCTGAAGTATCAGGGCGAACGATGTATATTATACTGGCTGTATATTTATTTCTATTGTTCAACTGCAAGGACAAGGGTGACCTTTAGAATATATTTTACATGTAAATATACGTCGTGTGTATATGATGTAATATTTGTAAATTGTTTTATAAATAAAAAAAAAATATTTTTTCAACTTTTTTTTTTTGTTTCATTAAATTGTGCATTATTGTATTTGTTTCATTTTCATTTTTATTTGTTTATTGTGAAATTGGTATACCGTTTGTGTTGTTGGATGAATTTAATAAGCGACTTTATTGTAAAATTAAATTTTTATTTTTTATGATAAAGTCAAAATAATGAAAAAAAAAAAAAGTGCAGGTATCTGAATAAATATCATTTGTTTCAAATCAATGTTGATTGTTCGAAATAAATATTTGTTGCTCTATGTGATATGGATAATAATTTTTATCCTTAAAAAATAAAAATAAATATTTTTTCAATTTTTGTTTTTTTCTTTTTGTTTTATTAAATTGCACATTATAATTTGTTTTGTTTTAATTTAAATATTTGTTTATTCTGGAATTGGTATACCGTTTGTGTTGTTGGATGAATTTAATAAGCGACATTAAAATTAAATTTTTATTTTTCATGATAAAGTCAAGATAATGAAAAAAAAAAAAAAAAAGAGGATAAGTTGAAAACTGAGGTGACAAAATTTGTTAGCGTAGGTGTGTTCGAAATGTGAGTGTAATCCCGTGCACCCTAAGCCTCTGCATTGCACAAGGATATATATTATCCGAGGTGCATTGTTTCTTTGTTTACCAGGTGTTTCAAGTACTTGGCGTTTGCTATGTAGAAACAGAACCGATATATATACATACATACATACATAGAGAAAATGCGAATGAGAGCTGTATATACACATATATACTCATTGTATAGAGACTTATATACAAGTGCATTGTATACTAGTGTGGTTGAACAAAGCCGACCATCTAATGCTCTTTTTATTGTGCATTGTACAGATGAAATCAAAGAGCGGAAGGTTTTAATGCGTTAATAAATTAAAATTCATTTCCAACATTTTTACTATTCATTTTCTTTCTTTTATATAAATATATATTTATATGATTGTATTTTTTTGTTGTATTGTTTTTTTTAAAGAAGTAGAATCTGAATACGATGCTAATTAATATATTGTCGTGTTTGGAAATGAGAAATAATTAAAGGGTAATGCGATTGAAAGAATAATATAAATTAAACAATTATATTTCTACTTTTTAAAATTTTTTTTTATTAGCACTGTCAAATATACGCCCATGAACACACTCAAGCGTTACAAAAAAACGCTGAACCACTTTGTTTAATTCACTATTAGACTTATGAGATATTTATTCGTCATTGTTTTCCTATTTATTTATTTATTGAATAATTATCCATCGATTAATCGTTAAATGACGATTATTATAATTTTTTTGGATTTCTTTTTTTGTTTTAATTGAATTTTATATTGTTATTATAATTGATATTATTATAATAAGTCATTAATCAAGTCGATAATAAAAATTATTTATCGATAGATTAATGTGGAATATTTGGTTTTTATTATCATTCGTTTATATCCGACTTTTTATCAGTCTCATTCGTTAATTTATAATAAATCAATCCACACGCGTTCAATAAAAACACGTCACAATTTTTTATTTATCATTGTTAAACATAACGAGATGTATAATTAATCACACAGACACAAATACACTCACACTCACACAGATAAATCGCACACGATCATTTCTAACTATTCAATGTTTTGTATTCTTAAAAATCTTCAAAATAATCCAACAAATAAAATCAATTTTTTAACAAATCAACAAATAAAATAATCAAAATTTTAATTCAGTTCTGATAAATAAAAAAAAAACAATCTAAAAGGATCATAATATAAAAAAATGAAATAAATGTTTTAAATAAAAATAAATAAATAAATAAATAAATAAATGGAAATATAACTATTTTTAAATTAGTATATAAAATTAAAAGAATGTTGATGAGCACTTTTCTTAAGAAAATATTGTGAAAAGTCTCAATAGTGTAAAAAACACGTTCTAATTTTTTTACTTTTTTTTATCTCACTATATAGATTTACAATATAAGCTTTGTTTTCTGATATTTCTTCTTTCATTTTATTTATTTTTTTGTTCTTTTGAAAATAACAATAATAATAACTTTATTTATTTTCGTCTATATTCGTGTCAATTGAAAAAATCATCATCATCAAATGGATCGCTTTCTCTTACGAATATATTAACTGATTCAGACTTTTTAATATCATGATCTCCACCACTTTTAATTTTGTTATTGCCATATTTTAATTGCCGTGAATTTTTTAATGTCATACCGGTAGTTGTGTCTGGTACACTGTCAGCCATTTCTGATTTAAATGCAAATGCATCATCATCAAATCTTGGATCGCCATTAAAAAATGAATCTCTACCACTATCCTCCGATATAAAACCATCAGCAGACGCTGGATCTTTTGTATCGCATGGTAAATCATCAGGTGTTGCTTTTAAATCTGAGCTCAGTCGTTGTCTGTCCGATGTGTCACTTGATGCGCTTTGGGTTGGTGTTAAATCATCATCAAAATAACTCGAACCTTTATACTTTCTTTTATCTTTTTGCGCCAACTCTTGTACATTACTACGCGAAGTAATTTCCTGTTTAATTTCACTAATATCCTGGGATCTAATTCGTGTTTCCGTTGACATTGAATCCATCGACGGTTGGTTCAGTTCCAAACTTTGTGTAAAATCATCTTCAAACGGTGAATTTTGTGGCTTAATAACCGGCGCTCTCATTAGTTGTTTATGTCTATTCATACGTCGACGATGGAGATTTTCATTTTTTGTATCGGGACCTTCAGACCAATATGGTCGTTCACCCCAACTGTCAAATTCCTGATCACTTTCCCAATAAATTTCCCGACTTCTCGATCGATATGGACGATGATAAAGCTCAGAATCATTATCGCTACATTCAGATCTTGATACACCGTATTTAACTCTTGATTCGGAATAAGCAACCTCAACATTTCTCTCGTCGTTTGCGCTATTAGGTCTTTTAGGCCAATGACGTTTACGTGGAATATATCTGTGTGAATTTTCCACACCACGATCAATTCCATAGTCATCCTCCCAACCTGGCGGATAATCAAGTGACGGACGTTCACGACTATCACGACGATAATGAGCATTATGTTTACGATATGACGCTGGATAATCGCCATCAGGTGGTGGTGGAGCACCACGTCTACCCCAAAATCTACCATCTTCCTCCCATCTTCTACGCTCATATTCACGCCTCGACCATCGCTCTTCATCATCATAACCCATACTCTCTTGACTACTAAATCTGTCCCGATCTCTGTCATCCTCATTCCAAAGCATCATTCTTCGTTTGCCACGTTCATCATCATACATTGGATGATCATGAGATCTAAATCCATCCCTATCACCATTCCAATGTGGTCTTTGACTACCACCACCACCACCACCACCACCACTGCCGCCGCGACATTTCCAATGTGCTTTGCGTTCATCATCGTCTTTGTATGGAATTTTTCTCGTTGAATAACGACGATTTTCTTCGTCCCATCTGTCCTCTTCGTGCCATGGTGGCGATTCCGGTCTCATTCGTGCTTTTGTCCATGATATACCGCGTGATTTTTTACTAGTTCGTTCTCTAAAGTGACGTTCTTTTTCAGTCATCATTGTACCATCATCGTAATAAATACTGTCTTCGCAACTTGAATCAAAACGTGGATGTCTGGCGGTCCAAAATCCTTCGTCTCTTAATCGTCCATTGCTTTCTTCACTTTCCTCCTCGTCTTTCCATTCATTGTCACTGTCACCCGAGTGTCGATTTGCAGTTATTATTGTTGTTGGTGCTGCTGCTGTAGAAGTTGTTTTAAATGTGGATTCTTTGTGAATTTCTTTTTCATCAGGCGACCATGGTGATGTACCGCCAATAGAGCCACCATGTCCCTCGTACGATGATTTGTCAGAGTGGAAAATTCCCGTATCAAATTTCGCCCAATTTTCATCTTTTATTTCTTCTTTATTTGTTTGTTTATTTGTTTCAGTGAATGGACAAAATACATCCTCAAATCCACTAATTCGTGGATTAGCAAATATATCTAATCGTGCATTGTCGATGTCTGTATTTAACATACGTATTTCTTTGAAAATATCAGTGGCAATGGCTTTTAAATCCGCGGAATTGTTTTGATTTAGTTTTTTTGGACTTGATGTTTGTGATTGTGGCGCAGAAAATAATTTCATCAAATCCTGCTCGGCAACAGTTGGTTTTGGTGGTTCAATTGGCGATGATGTTGGAGTTATTGGTTTATCGTCTGGTTCATTATTTAGGTGTTCAACATCAGCAACAATTTCTCTCAATGCCGCATACCTATCATTCGATTGCTTTGACGGAGATTTTATTTCAGCTTTTGGCGAGGATTTTACATTCATTTCTTCCTTAATTTCATATGTATTTTCTCCTTGATTTAATTGCGAATCAATATCAATATTTAATTCTTTCGGTGAGTCACATTTTCCTACGCTATCTTCATCTGACAATTTTGTTACAATTTTTTGATTGTGATTAATTGATTGAAGATTCACCGTATCTGTAATTATTCCAATAACATTTTCTTCTTTCATATCATCTTCTATTGCCTCTTCTGATATTGATTTATTCATTACATTAATTCCATTAATATCCGACATTGATTCATCATCGGGTTTAATATTCAATTTAATTTTCATATCAATATCATAAACTTCATCGTCTTGCGAACTCGATTCTTTACGATCAAAATCATTTATATCATTGTCAATACTATCTTTCAATTGATCCTCTTTCACTTGTTCCATCACTAATAATTCACGAAACACTGCATATTTATCATAAGTTGAATCTTCATTAGTTTTTGTACTTTGTTCAAAATTCGCTTTAAATAATGGTTCATCTGAAACAAATGTCGTTTCCGGCATATTATTCTTTGATGGTTGCGATGAAGGTGGAGTTGGTTGTGTATCTTCAGTTGACAATTTACTCAAACATTCAGTTAATTGTTGTAATGTCAAATTAGTCAATTCATTGACAGTCATATTAAGATTTTTAGCCAATTCATGGAGATTCGACGATGTCAATTGACTCAATGTTATATCAAGCGATGCCTTCTTCTTAACTTTTCCTGCACTATCATATGTATTTTTAAACAATAATGATGACAATGTTGTTGGTATCATATTACTAAATGAATCCTCAAATCGTGATGAAGATAATGAATTAACTGTGTCAATACGTGATGTAGACTCATGTGCTTTACATATTGGTGTAAAATCATCATCAAAACGACGAATTGGATTGTATTCAGGACTCTTTATACTTTGATCTTTTTTCGTTGGTGACGGTGTCGATGTTTGTCGTCCAATAAAATCATAATTAAAATGCCCGTCATTGTGTGGCGGTCGAGGTGGCGGTTTATATCCACCTCTGTTGTTTTGTTTTTTCGGTGGTAACGGCGGTGGATTTATAACAATACTGCCAGCACCTCGTGGTGGTGGCTCTGGAACAATTTCCAATTCTGCACTAGAACTTGATAATCTAGAATTGGCTTCAGACGAACCTGAACGCATCGGTGACGCCGGTGAATCATTAACAACAGAAAAATCAACTGGAAATGGTTTATCAACTGATTGTTCACGGCATGATGATGATGATGATAAATCAATGTCGAATTCTTTTTTTCTCACTGATTGCTGTTTATTTGGGCTTGGTAATCGTATTAATGATTGAATTGCTTCGGAGTTATCACGTTCCACTCGTCCTATTGATGTTGTTGGAATATTTTTCGTTAGTGTAAGACATTCCTCAGGTGGTAAACTCACTGATAATGGTTGATGATGAATTATTTTCGATTTTTTTGCTAATTGAGGTGAACGCTTATTTGATGATATATTTTGAATATCTGATGATACTTCAAATTTATCAAAATCAGCAAAATCACCATCTTCGAATATACTCGATGATTTTTCATTGCTATTATTTATCGGATCGAGTGAATCAATTGATAAATCAAAATTTGTTGGAAATGTATCACCTGAACTTGTTGTTACCAAATCTTTTAATACTTTTTTCGGTGGATTTTTTAAATGTTGAAAAAAATCTTTTTTATCAATATACGGTTTACTTAATCCTGTGCCAAGTGGATCTAATTCAGTGAAAACGTCGATTTGCGGACTTTTACCTTGAATTCTAAATGATGATGTTGAGTCCTGAGATGAAAAAAAAAATCATGAGATTAATATTAATTTATTAAATAAATTTCAATCAATTTTTCCTTATGAATAATATTAATTAAAAAACTTACATTATCACTTTTAGCATCTTTATCAGCTGATGCAGTGCTGGTTAAATTCGCTATTTCGCCATCGCAAAATTGTTTCTCTACATCATTTTCCAACCATCGCATTGGTGTTTGTTGTGCAGGTGGTGAAGTTCTACTTGGCATTACAGTTGCTGGACTGGAGGTTTGTGATGACGGAGTTGGTACTGTTTGTTGTCGCTCTAAATGACCACGTTTTGTAGATGAAGGTGGAGGTGGTAGCATTGGTTGAACTGGTCCTTTCACCTTAAACATTCCAATTAAATAATTGAACAAATATAAAAATCATATAAAATAAATTAATAAATTTATCTTAATTTCGATATAAAATAATATTTATTTTACTATCTTTTTTGTGAATACCAACCTTAATATTTGTAAACGAGTCGCCAAAAGGATCAGTTTCAAACGGATCTTCAGATGATGGTCGTGCATTTTCTGGTGTTATTTTATCCATTTGATGAATACCCTGCTGCAATGAATTTAATTCAAATTGCAAATCAAGAAGATCAGCAATTACTCCACTTTTATTATCCAATTTTTTATCAGTTATTTTTTCAATTTCAGAATTAGATGATCTCGTATGTAATAAACAACTCTCACTACCTGCAGCCCCCTGTTAAATTCAATGAATATAAAATTCATTTCAAAAATTATACGACAAAAAAATTAATTCATTTATTAAGTTCTCATAATTAATTATACAATATTCAACCTTTGTGTCTGGAGCAGGCTCAACAAATATACTGCTCGTTGGAAACTTCATTGCATTCTGTTCGATATGTTGTTTGGCAAGTTCAATTTCTTTTTTCTTTAATTCAAACACCACTTGAAAAAGATCACGCATTGCAATTACCACCTGTACATAAAAAAAAAGGCCTAAATAATTTAAGCACGACATACCAGAGAAATTTTTTTTCCACTTGCATTCATCGACATAAAATAGAAACAAAGAAAAAAACCAAAACATAAATTTCAAGATATCACTTGAGCAATATTTTTCTGATAATTCAAATTAAAAAAATATTATTAAATAGTTTCAATAATTTATTACCACAAGTTATAAAAATTAGTACTCAAAATAACTGATTATTTATCATTCCAGTATAATTATTAAAATTATTTAATAGACTTTAAATAATTTTATAGCTTAATATCTCTAAAAAATTTTATTCTACCAAAAAAATTTAGTTAATTTTCTACACCTAAATATATTTTATTTATTTTTTGTCTGATTGCCTCTTCTATATTTATAATTATGAGCATTATTATATCACTTCTCAACAACAATATTAATAACATAAACAATAATATTTAGATGTATGTGTATACATGTTTATATTTTTTTTTTATGGATATACATGAAAGGGAACAAAAGAATTGCGAGTGTAATTTAACTGCGGTGAAGCATACAAATTATTCGGGTTCGATAAACCTGACGATGTAATACAATTATTTACATACGTCCCGGAATAATCATTGACAAGGGAAAAGACAGAGAGTGAGAGAGAGAATGAGGATAAACGAGAAAGGAAAATGCGCGATTGGAAGCATCATTCAAGGGATGATATTGGTTCGTGAATTGGGCAAATACAATTTTGCTTCCAACGCTCCAGGGGACATATAAAAGCCCACACAGTCGAAACTCTATTGTACCGTATAATTCACACCGTTAAACGAGTCTTTCTCGTCCTCTCCTCTTTCTATCTATCTTTTCAGGGTTCATTTTTTTTTTTTTTTTTTTTTTTTTTTCGTTTCTCTTCAGCTTCTCTTGTTGGAGATTTAGTTAGCTATATGATGTCAGTATAGATGCGTTGGGTATTGTACTACTTAATATCAATGCGATGAAGTCACTTAGACTTCAATAGAACTCACTTGATTCGCAGCTTTATCTGTCTTGATGCCAAAGAATCGATGACCCGTATCAGGAGAACCGAATATGTAACCAAAAGCACGTGAGTCACTCATGTCCTGGGCGATGAATGATATTTTGTGAACTGGGTGATGATAAAGGCATTCCTGAAAAATATTAAAATAAATAATAAGATATGGATGTAAATAATTGATAATATAATTTCTGTTTTTTTTTTTAGGTCGTGAAATATCGTTAAAATTTGGAATAAATATTAAAAATATTTATTTGGAATGAATATCATATATATTTATTTGGAATAAATATCAAATATATTTATTTAGGATAAATATCAAATATATTTATTTAGGATAAATATCAAATATATTTATTTGGAATATATATCAAATATATTTTTTTGGA
>JAQQBS010001422.1:6212179-6258216 GCA_030347275.1 Microctonus aethiopoides | reverse complement strand
TTTGTAATTATTATACACTGAATATAATTGTTTATAAAAAATGAAATTAAAAAATTATAACAATAATTATTATTTATTTTCTTTTTATTTTTATATTTATTATATTTGTTCATATTTATTACATTAATTTAGTAATTCGTAATAATGAATAAATATAATATTATTATTTAAAATTAATTGCATATTATATTTTTAAATAATATAAACAAAATTTAATTGGGGTTGTATTTAAGAAAATTTCTCATATGCGACAAGTGGTGACATCTGATTGTGTGAATTATTGTACTGTTGCTCTTTGGGCACATTGCACCCTTACTTTCCCTTTGTGATAAACTGAACGAACCATTTTATCACATATAAAATACAATAAATTTTTATCCATAAGTAACCCATGAAGAACACAATTTTATTATTAATTTAATTCTCCTTCAAAGAAAAAATCAATAAATATTTTTCTTATCAAACAAAATATGACTTTACCCCAAAAATGTTTATAATTATCTAACTAATATATAAATTCTACACATCTCGTAATTACAAACCGAAAATAAAATTAAATATCATAACACATACCAACATTTAATTATTAAAAATCCTAAAAATTATTTCATACATTTCACACGTTGATTAATTTTATTTTATTCAATAAATCAATTAATAACACGAGGATATTATTAATTATAAATAATTCAGTTATTTTATTTAATGAAAAAAAAAACAATTAGTATTATTATTACTATTGCTTTGTTATATGTAACATAAATCAACACTTACATTTGCATGGACTATTTTTTTTTCTCAGCGTCTGCATCGAAAAGTGATAAATGTACAGCTTTGGTCCGGCTGACTCGACTTTAAATCCACAAGAAAATTTACGCGAATATTTTGTATGTCACACGCGTGAAATATATATGTATATATGCAGATGTACATCAGTGTCAGTGAACTCTTGTTCATATATCAAAAGCTAAACACATTATATTTTCCTTTTTCTTCTTTATTTTCCTTAATTCACTTTTTTTTTCTTATTTTTCTTTTTACTCTAACTTTATATCTCTCCCTTGTACAAAATATTTCTCACCACAATAAATTATCCACGTTTATTTAATATTTATCCTTACCAAACGTAACAGAACGTGGAAATAAATAAATAAATTTATAAAATTGATGATTTATTGAATTTTATTTTTTTCTATTTAAATGTAATAATGATTTATATTTTTAACTGTTGTTTGTGTTTAATTTATTTAAGATGATTCACAGGAGGATATTGGTAAGTAACTGTATATGGGGTTGGAAACCTGACGACAACTTTATCCGAGTTGTAATGCGTTCAAAGAAGGGGGTAGTAAAAATTATGAATTTTTGTTTTCTCGTATTTTTTTTATTTTTTATTTTGCACGCACTTTCCGAATAAAAAGTGATAAAAATGATAGCGAAACAACAGCTGTCTCGTTATACCGGTTAGGCTCGCCCCTCAATCTTCATTTTCTTATATCTCTCTATCTTTTTTTTTTTATCTTTCTCTCGCTCTCGCCCTTATCTCCTCACTCTCTGCCTGTCTTTATTCAATGTCTAAACTGTTTTCATTGATCAATACTACAACCCTTGCATGTAGTTTTGCGAATAGTACGTACCGATGACGGTGGCGTAGTAAAACTCCCCTCGATGATTTGTATGTAGGAAATATATCTTGATATTGTAGAACAAAAAAATTTGTAGAGGTGGAAAAATTATTCCTTTTTATTTAAATTGTTGATTGAATAATATTATTTTTTTTTTTTTGGTTTGTTTAATTATTTTGCATTGATATTAATTGTGGGATATTTATTTTAATTGTGGATTTTGTTGGATTATTTGAAAAAAAAATGTCCGCCATGAATATTTGTATTGTTGCGCGCGCTGAAATTTGGTAGTAATTTTCAGCGGCAAAATTTAAACGTTGGATTAATTAATATTTTAAGAATTTTGAATTTATCATTGAGAAAATAATTTGATTGATGCTTTATTGATATATGTGGAGAATTAAAATGTTTTTATCATTTACGGAACCATTTAATCACATTTTTATGGATATAACCTGCATTAAATAAATATTAAAAATGTATTTTGTTGTATTGGTTTTTGTATTGGGGTTTTATATGTTGAATATTAATTAAAAATTCTCATCAGGGTTCGCAATTTCTTATTGTACATTGATATACACTGTGAAATATTGTTGAGTATATTAATTTAGAATAAATTAATATCCAATATTTTCTAAGATATTAGTATCATTTCTTATGAGAGGTTATGTTGTCCCAATATAATTCGCGCATGTAAAGAAAATTTTCCCTCACGAATATTTGTGTGTATAGTAATCTGAATTTAATAAATCTTACAAATATAATGTCACTTTTACGTATTGTCATAGCGTCTCGAAATACCATTAGAAATAATGAAGTTACAAGGTATTAATTTGTCATTACTTCATATAAATTTTAAAAACATTTCATACATACATTTTCACCAATAAAATTCTCATTTTGAGGTTAAACATTACAGTCAGTATATACACCGCTACTAATTAAAAAACAAAAATAAACTATAAAACAAATTTTATTACTATTTCAGAGACATTCCGTGGAAATATATATTCAGAACAAAAGGCAAATTAATTAACACAATAAAACGTGAATTTAATATAAATGCAAAAAAATTTTTGGATATAAAACCAAATAATAACCAAAGGAATATTAAAAATTGTTTCACACGTTTGAGCTTAGGTGGTTTGGGCTTCTCATCATTATGGATGATAAAACATTTTCATCATAGTGTGAAATGCGAAGCACTAGCTGAACAAACACTTAATGAATTTAGTGAAACAAATCAACCAGGATCAATAGAATGGTCTATGCTTATCAAATATCTTCTTCCCCATTTGTGTCATTTACTAGTGGCAATAACAGTTTGTTGAACAAAAATAATAATATTCTATAATTCACAATAATTATATAAAACATTATCGTGATTTATCATTTTTATTTTTAATTTCAGAGTGCATTTGTGGTAGCAATCCTCAATATTTGGATACCTCAATGCGTTGGTCATGTTGTAAATGTTATAACAAAAGTACGAAAAGAAGGAAAAAACGGTTTTGATGACAGTACCATAATGACAAGTATATTTCAACAACTTGCTGCGCCTGCATTTAGCTTGGCTCGTATGTATGTAATTCAAGTATGTAAATATACACTTCACAAGAGTCTGTGTGTATAAATTTCAATTATTTCAACCTTATAAACTCGTTAACTTCAACACAATACGTAAAAGTATTAAACATATTAATTAATTAATTAATTTATATATTTATTTATTCATTGAGATATATTTTTTTTCTTCTCAGGCTCTCTTTACATTTACGTATATTTATATGCTCTCGTGTGTTGGCGAGAGAGTTGCCATGAATTTGCGACAAGATTTATTTAAGTCAATAATAATGCAAGACATTGAATTTTTCGATAAACATCGATCAGGCGAAATTGTCAGTCGATTAACCACCGACATACAAGACTTTAAGAGTTCATTCAAAATAATTATATCACAAGGATTACGAAGTTTAACACAAGTTGTTGGTTGTGTTATATCTGTGATAATCATATCGCCACAGCTCACTGGTGTTATGGTTTTATGTATGCCAACTGTTATATTTGTTGGCAGTTTAATTGGTAGGAGCTTGAGAAAATTGTCATCTGAAGCACAAAATCAAATTGCTAAATCAACAGCAGTTTGTGAAGAAGCAATACAAAATATACGAACGGTAATGTAATTATAACAGATAATTTTATATATTATTTATATAAATAAATAATATATTTTTAGGTTAGAGCATTTGCTGCTGAAGAGAAAGAAATGGAATTTTTTGAATTAGAAGTAGAACAAGCTGCAACATTATATGAAAGATTAGGACTTGGAATTGGTTTATTTCAAGCTGGAACAAATTTATTTCTCAATGGAATTTTGCTTTCTACACTTTATTTTGGTGGTCATTTAATGTCAAGCGGCCAATTGTCACCTGGTGATCTTATGGCATTTTTAATGGCCACTCAAACTATACAAAGATCATTAGCACAAATGTCATTGTTATTTGGTACTTATGTCAGAGGTGTAAGCGCTGGCGCTCGCATATTTGAAGTAATAACAATTTTTTTCTCAACTTCATTATCATTACATCAATTCATTTATTGTATTATATAATTTATTATTATGGTATTATATTATTGAATAATTATTATCAGTATTTAAAAATGCCACCGTCACCAATGATGGTCAATGGAAAAAATATCGATGACGTAACACTTGCTGGCAGCGTAGAATTTAAAAATGTGACATTTAATTATCCAACTAGACCTGATTTTATTGTCTTGAATGATTTTAATCTTAATATACCCGCTGGAACGTCAGTTGGTATTGTTGGCTCTAGTGGAAATGGAAAATCAACTGTAGCCACATTATTAGAAAGGTAAAAAAAAATTTTCTTTATACTTAATAAATCAAATCAAATTTAATAATTAAAATTTTTCATTCTTACAGAATGTATGATGTTAATGACGGGTCAATAAACATTGATGGAATAGATATAAGAACATTGAATTCATCCGATCTTAGAGGTAAAGTGTTGGGTTACATTGATCAAGAACCAGTTTTATTTTCCACAACTATTATGGAAAATATTCGTTATGGACAAACTGAAGCATCTGATGCTGAAGTAATTTATAAAATTGCAATAAGTATTCATGTACATTTTATTGTACTTTAGTGAAACAAAATTTTTTATCATGCTTTCAAACAGGTAATTGAAGTGGCCAAAGAGGCAAATGCCCATGAATTTATTTCGAGCTTCCCAGATGGATATTATACACAAGTGGGTGAAAGAGGCGCACAATTGTCTGGTGGTCAAAAACAACGAATTGCTATTGCCAGAGCATTGCTCAAAAAGCCATCCATTTTAATTCTCGACGAAGCCACAAGGTATTATTAAATTAATATTAATATTAATTATTCAATCAATTAAAATTGTATTATTTAATCAATTGTATTTGTTTCAAGTGCCCTTGATTATGAAAGTGAACGAGTTGTACAAAAAGCGTTAGAAAGTGCAATGAAAGGTAGAACTGTTTTTATTATTGCTCATAGATTGAGTACGGTCAAAGACGCCGATGTAATTGTTGTTTTAAAACGTGGTGCAATTGTTGAGGTAAATACGATTTAATAAATTAATTTAATTCAATTAATTTATCTAATTATTCAGTGGTTAATCATTTGATATTGTTCTTTTATTAATAGATGGGAAGTCATTCAGAGCTAATTCAAAAACGCGGCGCCTACTTTGACTTAGTTAATCGCGAGGAGAATCAGCAAAATTAAATGTATAGTGTAAAAAAAATTATGCAATATGACAAAAAAAAATGGGCGTGAGAAATAGTTGAATTTATGTATTATTAATAAAATGTATTTATTTTCTATGGAAACTATTGTGATGATGATATAATTTACTCAGCTGCCTCTTTATTCAAATGTCGATTTTTTAATTTTTTTTTTTATAATTTTTAATTATATTCTGAAAGAAAAAATTCTAAACGATACAAAATTATAAGAAATATGCAATGTTCAAGTATACCTAGCTCAACAATTTTATAAATATATAAATATTTTCATTTTAAGATTTATTTCGAATAAGAATACAATTTATCAAGTTAATTAAAAACGAAATACGTTACCTCATTAAATTAAATAAATTATTTTATCATTATTCAATTAATATTCTCATGTACTCAAATAATAACCTTTGTTATCTAATAATGAATCTTTTCTGAACACTTGAAAAATCAATAAAATAAATTTTTGAACATAAAAAGATAAAATTAAAATATAAATAAATTCACTCTTGAGAATTTATTTTATAATTTTATGATAAAAAATATAATAAATAAATTGCTGTACATCATTTACAATATACAACATGTATCGTTATACTGTACATTGTGCAGTACATTGTCGCATACACTCACGACTCGGAATTGAGAAGATTGTTGGTAGTAATGGGGTCGTTGGATAATCTGAAGTGGTTCTGAACGAAGATGAAGTTAAACTATCATCAGAAACTGTAGATACTTCCGTTTTCTCAGAAGTAATTGTCGTACTTTCTTCAGACATTGTTTGTGTAACTGATGATGAAGTGCTGATAATTGGCAGCACAGTTGTTATTGTCTCAGGACTGGTTGTTTCTTCAACTGTTGATGATTCAGTGGATGAGGAAATCTCGGTAGTGCTCGATTCAATCAACTCTGATGTGGGTGTTGATGTAATTTCAGAATGATCTGTGCTACTAACATTTTCAGGATTACTCGTAACTTCTGTTGATGTGATAGATGTAGTGCTGAGTTCATCTGTGATCGTTGAAGTTTTGTCGATATTATAAGTGGTATTTTCATCAACTGAAGTGCTCGTTTCTGATGATTGTGGTGTAGTATTATCAAATGATTCTGTTGTGGTTTCAAATATAGCATTTGTTGATGATGAGAATGACTCAGTGCTCGATTTTGAAGACTCTGGTGTGGTGACTTCAGAAACAATTGTAGTTTCTTCATTTGTGATCTCAGTTGATACTGAATATAATGGAGTAGTCGATTCAGATGACAATGTTGAATTATCGACCAGATTCTCAGTAGTTTCTTCTACTGCTGGTTTTTCTGTTGATTCAAATAATGTTGTTGTTTCAGATTGTTCAGTAGTAACTTCAGGATTATATGTTGTTGATGAAACATCAGGATTTATTGTCGTTTTGTCAGTAGCAACTTCTGTCGATGAAGACAATGAAGTAGTTGATTCTGATATATTTTCTGTGGTCATTGGAGAAATAGTTGTGGATTCTTCAGTTGAAATGGTAGTCAATGATAGCAAGGATAAAGTAGTTGCCTCTGGTAATTGTGTAATTCCGTTAATATTATTTGTCGTTTCTTCACTGATCGATTGTGTCATCGTTGAAGAATATGTTGTGCTTGAATCTAAATATTCTGTTGGGCTAGAAGTGTCCGGGATTCCTGATGTTGTTGGTTCTTCTGTTGGACTAGAAGTGTCCGGGATTCCTGATGTTGTTGGTTCTTCTGTTGGACTAGAAGT
This sequence comes from Microctonus aethiopoides, assembly GCA_030347275.1. NCBI lineage: Eukaryota > Metazoa > Arthropoda > Insecta > Hymenoptera > Braconidae > Microctonus > Microctonus aethiopoides. The sequence goes on along the minus strand of JAQQBS010001422.1, from coordinate 6,251,055 downwards.
GTCCGGGATTCCTGATGTTGTTGGTTCTTCTGTTGGACTAGAAGTGTCCGAGATTTCTGATGTTGTTGGTTCTTCTGTTGGACTAGAAGTGTCCGGGGTTCCTGATGTTGTTGGTTCTTCTGTTAGGTTAGAAGTGTCCGGGGTTCCTGATGTTATTGGTTCTTCTGTTAGGTTAGAAGTGTCCGAGATTCCTGATGTTGTTGGTTCTTCTGTTGGACTAGAAGTGTCCGGGGTTTTTGATGCTGTTGGTTCTTCTGTTGGGCTAGAAGTGTCCGAGATTCCTGATGTTGTTGGTTCTTCTGTTGATGCCGGTGATGAAGAACTCAATTCTGAAGTTGTGGTTGTTTCAACATCAATACTATTTGTAGTTCCTTCTGTACTAGAAATCACTGACTCGGAAGAAGTTTCGGATGAGTCTGTTGTAGAATTTATTTCTGTAGTTGACATATTATCATTTATAGTAGATTCTTCAATCTTATCCGTACTAAATGAAGACGTTGTAGATTCTACACGACTCATTATATAAGTAGTCAGTTCCACTGGTGTATCTGTGTAAGTTGAAGTATCCCTTTCAGTTGAAGTACTGAAATACTCATTAGTAGTTGTGTTGATTGAATTTTCCGTTGTTGTCACTGTATCATTTTTACAATAGTTCGGTCTAGCACAACGTCGGAGCTCAAGGGAAAATTCTTCGTCGTCAGGACACAATGCATGAATATATGTATTAGATCCACAATATAAATAATAGGTACTATTGTTTGGATCCATCATGAATTGTTCTTCTGAACAATTTTTAGACGGGAAAGCAGAAAGTCTAATTCCACCACCAGGCACTTTTTTGCAATTTCCAGATTCATCATCCAAATACTGATTTTTTTGACATAGTTTCATCTGGTTTAATCTTAAGATTTGCTTTTCCGAAAGAGTATCCTCTTCGCATGAAGTGTCATTCTGGAAAATTATTAATAATTTATCATTGACATTTATTTTATATACGATAAATTTTTTTTTTTCTTCATTTTCATTCTACATACCACAGCTTTTTTTGATGAAATAGTTGAACAAAGCACAATTATTATAAAAATAATGAAATATTTTCTCGACATCTTTATTGCGTGATAATACTTGAATTATTCACAATCACAAGTGAACACCCAAAGGATCAAATAATGACTGGTGAAATGAACTTGCTACATTTTCATATTATATCAATTATCATGAGGAAGAGATCGCAAACGTGCTCGAAAGACAAACACGATCATTGTATTTTTTTTTTTATATTAACTACATTCATTTGTTATCAATTGTGACGAAAAAAATTCCAATTATTTTTTTATTATTCTTTTTTATATTGATATTCAATATTTTACATACGCATATGATTATTTGATATGATAAATATAATTTCCATGACAATTTATATCATATAACACGGCTTAAAAAATTAGATACTTAAAATTCTTAAATGAATAATAATTTATTCATTTCATCACCAATCTTGTTGTGGCACTTTATAAGTAAAATTGTTGCTTCTAATAATATTGATTTCCGGGCCGAAGTATGGCATTACATAGTGTGACCCATCAGCTGGCCCAACAATCTGAGTTGCTATGAGAATAACATCGCAAAATTGACCGAGAAATAAAAATCCCAGTGTACACAATTTTAACAAACCAATTGCTGGATATCCAAGATAAAATCTGTCAGCACCAAACATTCCAAGGAATATTGATAATAATACTGACGTTTCGAATGAATAACCATTTCTGCAATTAAATATTAACATTCATAAATTCATACATACTTTTATTCTTATTATTTCTGTATAAAAATTTAGATAAACAATCAAAATAACTCACGTCCATTTACATGGGATATCTCTTTTAAATGTATTATTTTTAGTTTCTGTACAAATAAGTCCATCTGCTGCTAAGCATACAACTGAAATAAATAAATTATTTTCATTTTTACTATTTTATTTCATATGTATTATTATGCAAAACATAACCTCATTTACCTTTGGCTTTATTTTCCTTTGTACAACCTCTTGGTTGTTGTGTTTTAGGATCAATCAAATCATATTCAGGATGTGGACAAATATATTGTCCCATGCGAAGATTGTTACAATCGATTTCATATGTGTATTCAGCACAATTGGCAATTATTGAAATTGATATTATTATTACACAAATTGCACACGCATATTTCATCGACATCATGATTTATCATCTTTTGGCTAATCAAATTGCCTTGAAAATACTCTTATCATGTGTTATACAAAGCAGTTCCTTAAAATTTTCAATCATGAATCACAAGTTTTCTGTTTATATTCATTGCACACGTTCAATTCAATTCATTTATCGTTAAACAGATAATTCGAATTGTGATTACAAGATATATACATTATGCATATTATTATTGCGTATTATCATACAGAGAAAATACAACTCTCAAAGTTTCCAGTGCAAGCGCCTGCCACTTTCGTTGGCGAGTTGGTGCATTATCTATTCTAACCTAAAAATATTCACTTGGCTTCGAATGAAAAACAAAAAGAAGGAAATAAATATTTACAGATTCACAAGGATTGAATATAAAACTCAATACGGAAAATAATAGTATTTAATAAATATTAATTATTAGTTATTAATAAATATTAAATAATATTATTTAATAAATATTAAAAATGAAAATTGCCATTGAAGGATGTGCCCATGGCGAATTGGAAATAATTTATAATACAATATTTGAAATTGAAAAGAATAGCGGAAATAAAATTGACTTGTTGATATGCTGTGGTGATTTTCAATCAACAAGAAATAATGTCGATTTATCTTGTATGGCAGTACCTGATAAATATAAAGATATGTGTTCATTCTACAAGTAAGAAAAATAATAAATTATTCTTGATTTTATAATATTATTTCATTTTTATATTATATATGTTTCATTCATTATTTATGAAATTGTTTAGATATTATTCAGGTGAGAAAATTGCTCCAGTATTAACAATTTTTATTGGAGGTAATCATGAGGCATCAAATTATCTTCAGGAGTTGCCTTATGGTGGATGGGTTGCACCAAATATTTATTACATGGGATATGCTAATGTTATTACAATTGGTGGAATAAGAATTGCTGGTATTTCGGGGATTTATAATGGCCAACATTTGTTACATGGTCATTTTGAGCAGCCACCATACGATTCTTCCACTATGAGAAGTGTTTATCACATAAGAAATTTAGAAATTTTTAGGTTAAAGCAGGTATACACATCAATTATCATTTGATTATGATTTATTCAATCAAATGAATGCATTTGATAATTTTCTAATTTATTTTTTTAGCTAAGTGAGAAAATAGATATCTTTTTGTCCCATGATTGGCCCCGTGGTATAACAAAATACGGTAACGAAAGAGAATTATTACGACGTAAATCATTTTTCAAGTATGTTAAAATTTTATTTTCATTTGCTTATTTATAAATATAATTGATTAATGTTGAGATATTTAATCTTATTCAGGGATGACATTGATTCAGATTCTCTTGGTAATCCACCGTGTATGGAACTTTTAAAACAACATTATCCAACTTATTGGTTTGCAGCTCATCTTCATTGTAAATTCGCTGCGATTGTACCGAAAAATGATGAAACTAAAAGTGTAACGAAATTTTTAGCTTTAGACAAATGTTTGCCTAGACGAAAATTTTTACAAGTCATTGATGTACCGCACAATGAGAATATTCCATTGGAATTATCATACGACTTGGAATGGCTAACGATATTATACTTGACAAATCATTTGTTGAGTGTTAAAAATAGTGTGAATTATATGCCAGGACAAGGTGGAATAGGAAGATGGAATTATACACCAACAAAAATTGAAAAGGATAATGTATTGAAAAAATTTAATAATACATTAGAAATACCAAAAAATTTTGTTATAACGGCAGAGCCATTCAACCCTCAATCATCTCAAGATAATTTTGGAGAAGTAAAAGTTTATGTAAATAAACAAACAACGGAATTCTGTGATAAATTAGGAATAGACGATCCCGCAATACTTTTACAAATAATGAGCGGTAGTTATAGAGAAAACAAATTAAATGATTCTATGAATGAATCATGCTCTCAAGAATCGGAATTGAATTCAGAGTCGCTTGAAGTATCATCAACGTTTAATGATGAATCAATACTAGATGAATCTTTAGATGAAATTGCATTAAAGAGTCCAATAATAAAGCCACAAATCAATGAATCCGAAACAACCGAGTCACAAGAAAGTAAGTTATATAATATATTTATAATAAAAAACTAAAATTTTATCTCTTGGTTAATTTAATTTGTTTTATCATTTCTTCCTGCAGATACGAATTCATCATTAGGATCAAATACAAAAATTTTCAAAAGACGTAATTATTCAATTTATAATAATACCATATAAATTTTTCAATTACTTTTATAATTTTTTAATAAAATGAGAAAATTATTCTCAAACAAATGGAATTGTTTTTATTTTAAATCATAAAAACCAACTCAATACTCAAAAACAGGATTTATATAATTGATGGGTGTAAAAATATAAACAATAAAATAAGAAAATATTAAATATATGGTTTAAAAATTTTTTTTATTTTTTCCCTCCTCGAAACATCTGGAAAAAGTATCAAAAAAAATTCTCCAATTATATAACGAATAAAAATACATGATGTCAATTATTCACAAATGAACAAATTGGATTTGTTATTGAGGTTATCTCCCCAGTGGCGATTATATCTGCAAGTACAACTGAATTGTTGATCATTACAACAATACATTTGTTACTTGAGCAGACTGGATGGGATGCCAACCCCTACCAAAAGCCCAGAGCCTTGTACTTCTCATTAAAAATAAATATCCAAAAATAGCAACAAATATTACATCGATTATTTATCAAAATTTCCAATTAAAATATGTTCATTTAGGTAATTCAATCAATTTCATTTTATATCATATAATTAAACAAATAATTTAATGAAAAGGCGGCAAAGGGCTCAATACCTACCAATTATTTATTCTTCTGGAATTTCCTGCTCTCCAGCGTTGATATCATCGATGATATCATGTGGTGGTCTACCTTCAACGGTGCATCCAACTGATTGACATGTTCCAAGAATTTCCTTAACAGTTCCACTGAGTTCTCGTGACATAGAACGTGGACGCATTGAACGAGCGATTGAAAGAATATCATCAAACGACAAATTTCCACTGTGTTTGATATTCTTTTGCTTCTTACGATCACGTGGTGGTTCTTTCAATGCTTTAATTACTAGGGAAGCTGCTGAAGGTACTACAGAGATAGTTGCTTGTCTGTTTTGAATTGTTAATTGAACCGTGATTTTAAGACCTTTCCAATCACTGGTGGCTTTAGCAATATCATCACCAACTTTTTTCGGGGACTACAATGTAGAAAAAAAAATTAATGTAATGATAATTGTTTTTCTTTTTTCGTATAATTTGTGTGATATATATTGAATATGAAATTTATTGTAAACTTACAAGACCCAATGGACCAATTTTTGGAGCAAGAGACGATGTGGCACCAACTTCTCCTCCAACACATCTGAGGTACACTGTAAAATTACATTTTTGAGGTTAAGTTATGCACATTGGTCAGTACGATTAGTATTATTGTAATTAAAATTGTTGCAATTTAAAAAAATACCTTTCTTCACTTCAGTAGGATCGAATTTTGGTGGCATGGTGGCGATTTATTTGATTCTAGTTTAATTTACTAGCTCGATGCGATTCGATTACGCGGAACCGAAAAATTTGCACGACCACGCACGGCAAAAGTCAATCTGAAAAAGGCTGTGCTAGTCCAAGAGCGCCATATGCGTTACCGGAGATAACATAACCTCATATTAGAGTTGTTGAGAAAAATAACTTCAATTCAGTAGATGGCGGTTCATTAAAATTCTCTCAAACTTTCCCACCATAATTTATAAATGAAAAAAAATAATTCATTTAGATATATGAAACGAAATATTGGAAATATATTTATAAATAATACAGAAAATGAAATAAATTGTATTGTTTGTTCACATATCACTATAATTTCAATAATATAAATACTTTTCATATAATAATCATATTGATTTTACAATAAATTATTTCTTATTAAATAATAGACAAAATTTTCAAATATATAAATCGGAATTTGAGGAATTTTTCTATTCTCTTTGGTATGAAACTGGAAATATTTGGTGTATTACTATTATTAAGATAACACGAATAAAATTACTGACTTATTAATGATGATCTATCAATCGTATTCCCCTTCATTGCATTCATTGTCATCAGATAAATATCGTAAAGATAAAAAAAAAATATACTTATCCAAAATAAACTATGATTAACGTTATTTAAGATCATTAAATTCAGGCATTAACAATGTCGTATCATTCACACCCAACATGGACACATCATCATCACTATTATTTTTCTTCTCGTCATTTTTATCATCTGTATAATCTGTATAATCGTTGTGTTCATAACTGTTATCATCTGTTATTTGTGGTCCAGTTGATTTATATTGAAATGCCGATTGTGTCAAATCAACTTCAACTGGAAAAAGTGTAACAGCCCCTAACATATCACGCGTATTTGCATAATATTTTGACAATCCTGATGCAAATTTTTGCAACTGCCACACAACATCTTGAACATGTTTATTATCCAATAATTCTAATTTAACCAAAACATCCGAACGAAGTTTAGCAAATTTTAATCGTGCCTCTTGTCTACATCTTAATACAAGTCTATATTCATAATTCCCCGTCTCAACGCGATATAATGGCTCTTGTAATGCAGCATAACTCTGCTCTTCATCATCCATTTCTTTTACTTTCAAACAATAAGATAAATATTCAAATTTAGCATCTGCATATTTACTAATTGTCAAACGCGTATCGGGTATTGCTTTATGAAGATATGTACCCAAATCGCTCAATATTGGTTTCAATGTTTTCAACATTGCAACACCGTATTTTTCCATTTGACGATGCTGTTCACCAAATTGTCGAAATGCTTCGCTTGCACGTGGCTGTGGTTCTCGTACACCAATTGCAGCAAATGCATCGCCAAATACTGCATTCAGAATATAAAAAAAAAATGAATACAAAATATAATTAATTATCCTCTTTTGTCAACAAAACAAAAATTATTTTGTATTAATAATATTTGAATTTATTTTCACCTTTATAAATTTGTGTTAAATCAAAAAATGCATGTAACATTGATTTAGCATGAGTAACAAGACCACGATACAAATTTTCCGTTCGTTGCAGTGCCATAAGTCTTTGTACAAGTGCATCATTGCATAAAATAGCACGTGATAATCCAAGTGCGTCTGCTGTTGCACTACCCATTCCTTCCACAAGTCGATGTTTCACCTATGTATTTTATTATCAAATCAAATAGTAGATAAAATTAAATTTCTAATTATTAATTAAAGTAACAAAAGTGTTTATATAATTTCTAATAATTTACTTCACCTTTTTCAATGCAATATCTAAAGTTCGTCCTTGACGTGGATCAGCATGTAATTTATTATAATTAATGCTAACTTGATTATCGCATGCCTGAATCATTTTTGCAACTTCTGTTTTCGTTTTTCCCTTTACAGACGCTCCATTTACCGCACACAATTCATCGCCCGATTGTAAAGTGCCTTCTAAAGCCGCTGGTGTATTATCAAATACTTGAACGATGTATAGACATGGACAATAAGGTGCTCCACCACCAATACTGATTCCAATTAGATTGCTGTTGTCTTTTTGAATAATCACATTACCCGATGTGATTGTCATTCCCCTGTGAAAATATTAATTTCACTGTATAATTATGTCAATGAACAATTAAAATTAAGATACATGCTTAATTTGTTGCGATAAATATTGCAAAAATAATTTATAAATTGTATACATAAATAAAAAAAATAGCGAATGTGAAATTAATATGAGAGTATGAAAAATATGAATAAAATGTTTAAGAGGAAGAATAAAATATATAAATCTGAGCAATACAAAATTCGTTAAACGTTATTAAAATTTTTTTTAGTTTTATAATTTGTAATATATTTTAATATAATATGAAAAAAATTGCCTGCTGCACCTTAACCTGTTGGGGTTAAACTTACATCTGCTGAATGATTAGTTGTGAATTATTAGCAGAATGTTCCTGCCCAATCAGTGATATATCTGGGCTAAATTCCAGTGCAGCAAAAGAATAAAATTTAACAAACAACAAATAACAACCAATCATACATTCATAGAAGCCAAAAAGCTAATAAATATATTACGAAAAATTGACAGATATAAATATGTTAAATTTCAAGTCAAAATGTATTTAGAATATATTTAATATTAAATGATAATAAATGAGAAAATAAATAATAATAAAAGCATACATGCGATCCTCCATAATTGTTAAATCTTGCAATTCAATATTTGGTGGTGAGAATGTAGACATCAATTCATCAGCTGAAGTTTCATCTCCATCAGTCACTGCTTTGACATTCACAGATGATAATTCATCAGACGAAGTTGCAGAATACTTTTTTGAACTTTTCCATTTGTTTTTCACAACAATGAAGCATGCATTATACAGGAAAAAAATCAAATAAAGCACAATTGCAGAATACGAATACAAATATGACAAAAAATTAAGTATAAAAATGCAATATATGTGTCAGAGTTTTGAAAGATGATAGAAAAATAAATGAATTCTTTTTTCTAATAATATATGCATTGTAGATAATGCAAAACACACATTTTATCTTCCTCAAAGAAAAAATCGTCCTCAAAATCCATAATGACTCCGATATAAGTTATCAACTTCCTGTAAAAAACAATAAAAATCCATATATTTATTTTTCTATGCCTATGTATAACAAAATTATCTCCACATACTTAACTATGTATATCTATTAATTATAATACATCAAACAACATTATAAATAATTAATTAAATGATAAAAACCCATACTCACCAACAATAATAAACAACAAATAAAATTATATTTAATCAAGCAACATATATTATTTTTTTTCGTTTATTGTCGTGTTATCATACAGAAATTATATTCTTCAACAAAATCTATATATGTACATACATATATTATAATTAAATATATATTTATATATGTATACACAGATTGTTAAAAAAAAAATCATTGCCTTTAGTAGTAGTCACTTTATTATCTACTAGAAACAATAGATGGCGCATGTAACTTATTCCATCTACCTTACTGACCGAAGTTAATAATATAAGTTAGGTTATGTTGGACGTTTCTATACAAAATTGTAGACATCATGGATTATATTTTCTCTCTCGTTGTTCCACGTTGGTCGGTTTACGATTGACGAATGCGACACAGCGCTTCCACGTAGCATGAGCGTAGTTGCCAAAAGGGTATGACATAGCCAGCTCCGTTGTAGTGTTTGTGCCTCAGTGTGGATCATATGTAGAATTTGGCTTTGGTTATTAACCGTTAAAACTTAGAGCAACTAATTTATTAAAATAATAAATTAAAATGAAGACATTTAACTTTTTACTTTTTCTCATCATACCGGCATTAATTTCTGTTGCATCTTTTGGTAAAGTATAATTTATAATAATTGTATTTATTCGAATAATAAATTTGTTTTTCAAAATTATTTTCAATAAGGAAAATTTTAATACTTATAACTAATAGAAAAACTATTCATTATTATTAATTATTTCTTATTATTTTTAGGATTATTCAAAGTTGTTTTTATTTATAATTAATATTTATAAGTTCTTGTTGATTTTTATGATACTGATTCATACAACAATATTGAAATATTGTTACGTTTCATCTGGATAAAATTAGGACATCTTGTATTACTTTTTGAATATTTATAAACGATATTATTTTTATTGATACATTTAGAGATGAGAAAAATTTTATGATTGAATAAATTTTTAATATTCATTGATTATAGGTGCTAATTTAGCATATGCTCAAGAAGATGAGACTGTTGATGATATGGTTGATGTTGATAATGAAGAAGTCAATGTCACCACTGAAGATGAATTAGAGGAAGAAGCTCAAACAGCATCAGCAGATGCTGATACAACGATATTATTTACCAAACCTGTTGTTTCATCATTGTCATCTCTTGGTGAGTATTTTAATATTCACCATTGTCTAGATGACAAATCCAATTGGCAATGATAATTATAATCTCGAATTTATTTTATATTCACATGGTGTTTAATGAATTATAAAATTTTTTTTCCGCAATTTTATAGAACTTCCTGGTGGACATTTGGTTGAATTTCTCGTTGGTTTTACCAATAAAGGCAAATCCGATTTCATTATCGACACATTAGAAACTTCATTGCGTTATCCAATGGACTTTAAATTTTACATTCAAAATTTTACTCATCTGGCTGTGAATAAAGTTGTTAAACCTGATCATGAAGCTACAATGGTTTACTCTTTTATTCCATCGGAATCTTTTGCTGGTCGACCATTCGGTCTTAATGTCAATCTCAACTACAGAGATGCTGTAAGTTGATAATTAATATTATATCTATCTTTGATATTTGATTAATTTAATTTGTCATTCTTCATTTTATCCGAAGACGTTTCAGTTAATTATTTTTATTTATTTTTTTCTGTAGAGTGGTGCTATTTTCAGTGAAGCTGTTTACAATGAAACTGTACAAATTGTTGAATTAGATGAAGGATTAGATGGTGAAACAGTATTCCTTTATATTTTCTTGGCTGCTTGTGTTATACTTACTTTAGTTGGTGGTCAACAATTACTTTCATCATTTGGACGTAAATCAAGATCTTCCAGTTCACGAAAACAAACTGTTGAAATAAGTTCATCTAACCCGAATAATGTCGATTACGATTGGTTGCCAAAAGAAACACTCCAACGACTCAGTAAGTATTCCATGTCAATTATACAAAAATATATTTATATTAAAGATGAAATCGTATCAAAAAAAAATTAAGTTTTAGTGCAATGATCAATTTTAATTATTTATGTTTCTAATGTCTCATTTTTTGTTGTTTATTTTTGTAGATAAATCACCTAGAACACCTAAACAAAGTCCTAAGCAGAGAAAAGTTAAAAGAACTGCAGGTTCTGATGATTAGAGTGTGTTTGTGTTTATAATTTAATTAGGTATTATTTAACGAGAATTGAAAGATGACTGTGAGTGATAGAGAGAAAGAGGAAACAAAAACTTATATATATGTATATGTGGTGAAGTAAAAAACATCAACTTTTATGCTTTTTTTTTTATGTTAATGTAAGATTATCATAATTTGTATCCCACAAAAAAAAAAACACTCAAGTGAATTAAATGTTTTCGATAAAAAATGAAATTACTGAAAATTATTTAATTTATTATATTATGATCATTATTTTATATTTTCTTTGGAATGTAATACTAATTTATACATATATGCCAGCAAAATCTGTATATAAAATCCAGTTTTTCTTCGCTTTTTCATTATTTCCATGAATTAAAACTTGCAATGTTAAATATCATTCTTATCAACTAAAGTCACGTATGAATTATCTTTACAAATGCTCTAAAATGAGTAATAAAAATGAAATAATTTCCTGATAAATCATAAATATATCAAGAAAAATAACAAATGAACAATAAATTTTATTCATACAATTTTTTTGAAATCGTCGCACAGAATATAAAGACTTATGATTAAGAGAATTTATTTGTGATTCTGAAAAGACGAAAAAATATTTCTAAATTCAAAAGATATGTGTACTTCTATATCGACAAACAAAGATGTTAATAGAAAGTATTTGAGAATGAAGAGACGCGCCGACATGAGCAGACATCTGCAGTAAAATGAAATAGTTTCTAGAAAAATAGAAGAAAAAAAAAAAATATATACACAGAGAAAGAGAAAACTATCCTGATCATGGTATATTTTTGCTCTATGTGTTAAAGCATGAAACGCTACACCCGATCGATCTTCGTCAGACTTGATTTCGTTGCAGTACACAATGATCCTACAAATAGAATTGTACACGATACATACATCCATACAAGAACATATATACTGTGTATATATACCTAACTTGGAAATTCTTTTCTATTCTCTTTTTTTTTTTTCTTTTATCCAATTTTATATTTATTTCACACAAACACACATATGTATATATCTGTATCTGCACGTAGTTGAAGTTTTTCAAACTGATCGTCACCCATTTCGATGATGACAGCTCCATTTCGAGAGTTTCAACTCTATCTACACAATTCACTCTCAAATTTAATTCCACACGAAAACTTATCTCTCTTTCAAAACCATTTATCAATTATCAATAATAATAATATTAAACCGCATTAATTAATTTTATAAAATCATCAATATCTTCTTCTTCATCTCTCCAAAATAAAATTTTCTATCAATGTAAAAAAATCGCACAAATATTCATTATAATTAAATAGTTTTAATATAACCAAATATTATTTGAATTAATATTAATAATTTAATGTAACTAAAAATTATTAAATTAAATTAAATACTCGATCGTACATACGTCTACATACATATATATATATTTATGTATATATGTATATATACTAGAGAAACATATAGTATAACAGCAAGAAGAATGTCATAGCTAGTTGTTTCTCTGGCTCAGGAGGGAGCTTGGCACCTCAATGATGGATTACTGTGGGTCGGCTGCTGCCGTTTCAGCTCCCGCGCTCTCACCCATACATTTATATTTATATATGTATATTAAAAATATATGTGTATCCGTTGAAGACATCACAATATCGCTGACGACGTTCCGGCAATAATACACATTGTTATTTCCTGTTCGAGATATTTCATCGTCAGATGAAAAATGAAAAATAAAAGTAAATTATTTATTCATTTTGTAAATATGAATTAAATATATTTGGGTAATATTTTAATTATTTATTGTTTTTTTTCTTTTATGTGTTTAATATGTATGTATGTATATCCCAATATGTATTATTGGATTATTATATTTTATATATTTTAACACCAGTGTGTAATGAAATTTCTTCAGCGAATAAAATTGACAATGCAAAGAAGTAGCAAACGACGTTATATACGCAGTGGGATCGTGCTAATGGTTACTGACATGCAGTTTTGATGGATCGGTCCAGAACTCTATGTACAGATATGTTTATACATATGTGTATAGTTATATATATATATATATAAAAGCTGTGTATTAAGCAGATAGAGAGGAAAATGAGGGAAACGAAAAAATAAATGTGCAGAATTTCTAAATAAAATTGAAAACATTCGACATTATTTTATTCTCTTTCTACAATTTTATTTATACTTTCATTATTTTTTATATTACTCTATACAAAAACTCCAAGTTATGTTTAATAATTATATAAAAAAATAACATACAGAAGGATACAAAAATTTAAATAGTAAATTTTATTCAAACATTTTTGTAAAAGAAAAAATAATATATTTATGAATGAAAATATTTGTTTATTATTTCGATTGGATGATTTTATATTTTATAAACAACGTATTGATATGAGTCTATGTACTTATATACTGTAGAAGTATGTAAATACATACATAGGTAGAATAAAGTTAGTAAATGTCGTCCGATATGGTGAGACTACCACTCTCTCTCAGTCGCATATAAGATATGCGACGTAATGTTGTCCATCTTGATGTATCTGTCCCTGAGGAAACCATTCTCTTAACATGTTATAGCAGCTGAGAACTGGAAGGTATATACATGGTACATACCCATGTATATATATACGTATATAAATATATAAATACATGTTTATTTATTATATATATTTGAATGGTGGACCACAAAAATCCATTGGCAGGTTGTTCCGTTTGTGTTTTTTATTTTTATTGTACATATATTGTTATCTCTTTATCTATATATTCTGTCAGATCGTCAAATTTGTAAACTCCTTCCAATTAGCAACATAATTATATATATATATATAATATGTATACATTTTTATATTTAATATATTTATTCATTTTTATATATTTATATAATTGTTAGATTTTTTATATATTAATTATCTATTATATTAATTTTTTTATATTAATTATCTATTCTATATTATAATTATACATAGGTATATAATTATAAATAAAATTAGCAATCTATATTAAAAATAAAAATCAGATAATTATTTATCAGTTTTTTAAAATAATTTAAATATACTTTGAATTATAGTTATTTTTTTTTATTTAATTTACTTTGATATTTATTTTTATTTTTTTTTTATCATTATTTTAGAATGTATAGCAGACTATTTTTAATAGGAATTATTTTTTTATTTCAGTGTTATTGAACGTGTCATTCGCGGCGATGTTGTGGATTCCGTAATAGAAAATAAAAAAAAAAATAAAGAAGAGAACGAAGAAGAAGTGTCGAGATTTACCGCAGAGATTAAATGCGTGACTTGGAATACGAATCCTTTGGGATATGTATAAAAGCATATAGTTGAACGTCAAAAAGTTTATACTTTTGCAGTAGGTATTGTATACATATATATATGTAGGTATGTATAGCAAATACGTGGAGAATATAAATATAAAAAATTTTTTGTATTTCAGCGTGTGGGTTACCTGTACTTTGTAAATATGAATATTCCCAAAGGACACGTATTGAATAGTATATATGTATTCGATATACCTCTGATGGGATTTTGAAAAACAACCAGTGTGTATGATTGCAGCTGAGGGTATGAAAAAATAAAAATCATAACACAATCATAAAGAATATTTTCGTCCTTTAAAAAAAAATTTAACTTTTTTTTTTTCATTTTTTTTTATTGTTAATATAATTTATTTCCTGTACTTTATAATGCAGCTGTGTCTGATGAGTGAGAGGAATTTGATAACTACAATCAATCTTGGTATAGGTATATTTATTTCAATAAACACAAAAAAAAATAAATTACTTTCATTTGATTTTAAATAATAGATTAATTAAAATTAATTTAAATAAATTCATTTAAATGAAAGATTTAAAAATTAATTATCAACTTCAAATATATCTTACTTACAATTAAACCCAATTTACTATATATAATATTCAATTAAAATAATCTCCTTTATATATAGTTTCACTAAATAAATAATTATAATTCTCAATAATAATTAATGTAGAAATTTTATTTATTTTTTTTTTATTTTTTATATTATCATATTATACATATATGTATATATGTAAATAAATAAACAAATAAATGAATATATATATAGATAAATATACACACAAATAAATATATACATAAATAATAATATAAATAAAAAAATAAATTTATTTTCTGAGTAATATTTTTTTTTTAATATTTATTTTATTTTTAATATTATTAGACATATATATAACTACCCATATAAATAAATATAATTATAAATAAATAGATACATATAAATAATATAAATAAAAAAATAAATTTATTTCCTGAGTAATATTTATTTTTTTTATATTTATTTTATTAATTATTTATTATCGTCATTATTAATCATTATATTATCATATTATTATATTATTATATTTATTTCAATGAATTAATAATTATTATTATTAATTAAATAAATATATTTAAGATTATATGTGAGAGAAAAATTCCCAGTGTAGAAATTTTATTTATTTATTCATTTTTAATATTATTAGACACACATATATATATAACTGCCCATATAAATAAATATAATTATAAATAAAAAGATACATATAAATAAATATAAATATAATATAAATAAAAAAATAAATTTATTTCCTAAATATAAAAAAAATAAATATTACTCGAGTAATATTTATTTTTTTTATATTTATTTTATTAATTATTTATTATCGTCATTATTAATCATCATATTATCATATTATTATATTATTATATTTATTTCAATGAATTAATAATTATTATTATTAATTAAATAAATATATTTAAGATTATATGTGAGAGAAAAATTCCCTGCAGTGTAGAAATTTTATTTATTTATTCATTTTTAATATTATTAGACATACATATATATAACTACCCATATAAATAAATATAATTATAAATAAATAGATACATATAAATAAATATAAATAATATAAATAAAAAAATAAATTTATTTCCTAAATATAAAAAAAATAAATATTACTCGAGTAATATTTATTTTTTTTATATTTATTTTATTAATTATTTATTATCGTCATTATTATAATTATTATATTATTATATTTATTTGAATGAATTAATAATAATAATTATTATTAATTAAATAAATATTTAAAATATGATATGTGAGAGAATAAAAATTAGGTCTAAAGTGAAATTAGTTGTTTCATTATTATGTATAAGTATTTCATTTATTGCGTAGGTGTATCTATCTATATATGTATATATATTATATATATAGGGTAGATATATATAAAAGTAGTGAGAACTGGAAATAGAAATAAACAGGATAGGATGATCAGGCTCGTGCAAGACAACGACATGGTCAAGAAATAAATGACAGGTACACGTTCTGGAGTGAACTCTCTGAAGGCTCTGGAGATATCGCTTCCACATCTGACACAACCCCGATCGCAGACATTTTAGGGTTCGATGTCATCGAGGTACCCATCTGTATGTATGTATGTATGTATGTATGTATATATATATTGTACATATACCTACGACACAAGTCGTCTCAGCTTGCCAATATGTCCGCCTGTCAACACACGCTGCATTCAATTAACTTTCGAAGATCGTTCTATAATGATACGGGAAACTTAACTTATTTTTGGTTTGTCTTTATTTTCTAATTCATTTTTTGTTGTCTCATTGATGATTATTGTTTCTTGTTCATTGAAAGAATAAATAAATTAACAGAAATAATAACAGCAATTTATAAATTCATCAAATATAAATTATTATTATAAATAGTAATGTTTTTATTTGATTTTCATTTTTTATATTTTAATTAAAAGTTAGAGCTGATGCTTTATAGGAATATTAGAAAGTGTGTATTGAAGACGTAACACGAATGAAAATAAATATATTTAATTTATTTATTGTGTATGAAGATTCATTCAATTGTATATTTTAATTATAATTAAAAATATTTTATTGCATTATTATTTTATTATTTTATTCTAATATCAAATATTAATCTAAAAAAGTATATTATAATTATTTAAATTCGTGAATATTAATAAAAATAATTATACATTATTTTGATTTTAATTTTTAATTTTAATTAAATTAGTCAAACGAATATGGAAATATACATTTAATTTATTTATTGTATATAAAGATTAATTCAATTGTATATTTAATAATAAGAATTTTTATTCTCTGTTCTATTAATTTTATAACATTATTGTCAATCATTTATAGAGAAACAATTTTATTGCATTATTATTTTATTATTTTATTCTAACATCAAATATTAATTTCAGAATCACAAATCATTTCAAATCTTTTTCTTAAACATTTATATAATTAAATATATAATTATAGTTATTTAATTTTATTAAATAATTATCTCTACTGTTAATTATTAATTAATTATTTATTATCACATATACATATTTATTATTCTAAATTAATCATTGTTCTTTAATAAGCAACAAAATTATTTCATTTAAAAAAATAATATAATTCAAGAATTTTTTTTTTATTTCACATCATAAATTCCGTACTAATATAATTAATATATTTTGATTTATTTTGATTATTGTCATCTCTTTCTTCTATTCAATTTATATACATACATGTATATTTATATATTTATATCCGTATATTTTTTATATATGTTAATATATATGTGTATGTAACGATGCGGTCCTTGTACATGGCGTCAGGGGAATCTTTTTCCGGCTCACCGCACTCGTCTCGAGAAATGCGACAAGAGTTTTATTTAAATCGTCAGAGCTGACTTATATATACATATATATATATTATTTATAAAGATAAGAATGAAAGAGATTTTGTTGCGGTGTGCTCAGCCATTTGACATATGTCTATCAATGTTGGCGTATAAAATCACTGACCATACATATATTAATATTGAATTATTTGAATCAAATAATCACACGTATATAAATAATCTTGTAAAATAATTCTCAAGTATAAAATACAATATTTAATAACGTTTGTTTTTATATTATTCATCAACAATTCGTGTTGAATACAGTGTATTATAATAAACAATACATATTTTATTTTTTATTTAATTATTTATTATTCATTGTTATATAAAATATTCACAGAATTTATTTGCTTCAAATTTGATTTTTTTTTTTACTAAATATTTATTAATATATACTAAATAATTTTTTTTGTTTGTATTATTATGATATAATTGTAATATTAATTGCAATTGTTATAATTGTGTTGTTGTTTTTTTTTTTTTTGAATCATTTGTTTAATTAAATACTCCAAAATTATTTTATATATTTTTGTATAAATTAAAAATTCTCCATCAAAATATTTCAATGAATCTGATTCATATATATATCTCAAGTGACCATCTACATCAAGATAACACAAAAACAAAAATAAAAATTGACGATATGAATAATAAAAAATAAAAATATTCAAAAAATGAAAATAAAAAAAATTCAACTCAATAAAAAAAATTAAAGGGATAATTTCATACATTTAAAAATAAAAATATATATTAATAAATATACCGTGTATATTAAAATTCTTTTACATATGTACAATATATATCAACATCAGTTAAAGCATCATAATCGCATTAATAAAACAAATAATCTATAATAAAAAATATAAATATCATCAACAATGTTTACGTATTATAAAGATAATTTTTTTTCCCTACTCTGTAGATATTATATAGATTTAATATTCGCGTATATAATTTTGCGTACTATGTATATGTAAGTACATGTAATATTTTTAGAGTTTAAGTTTGTATATGATAAACTATTGGTACCAGTCGCCCCTTGGTTCCACCATATACGTTCATTCATTAACACTTCATGTCTTGAGTGACGTGCAGAATAACGAGCTTGTCATAATTATCACACTAACATTATTAACCCTCTTTCCCCTTTCACATAACTTCTTGCAAAACTGACATCACTAAATTGTACATACATATTTATATATATGTACATAAATAAATACACAGTCAATAATACACAATTAATACTCTGCAATCATTATATTAACAAAAAAATATAAATACATATAACATATATTAATTCGTACTATTTATCAATAATTGAAATTAATATCATAAAAAATATTTCATGAGAAACATGTGTAAAAAAAAAATTTTAATTTAATTTTAAAACGTAAAATTTGAAAAAATAATATCAATAACAATTATTAGTATAGTTATATAGTTAAATGTGTAAAAAAAAATTTTTGTTTAATTCTAAAACGTGAAATTTGTGAGAATAATGTTAATAGTAATTATTGATATAGTTACATATGCACTTAAATGTGTGAAAAAAAATTTTATTTTATTCTAAAACGTGAAATTCGAAAAAATAATGTTAATAGTAATTATCAACATAGTTATATAGTTAAATGTGTAGAAAAAAATTTTTATTTAATTCTAAAACGTGAAATTTGTATGAATAATATGTTAATAGTAATTATTAATATAGTTATGTATACAGTTAAATGGGTGAAAAAAAATTTTATTCAATTCTAAAACGTGAAATTCATAAAAATAATGCTAATAGTAATTATTATAATGTAGTTCTATATAGTTAAATGTGTGAAAAAAAATTTAATTTAATTTTAAAACATGAAATTCATGAAAAATGTTAATAGTAAATACTAATATAGTTCTATATATAGTTAAATGGATGAAAAAAAAATTTAATTTAATTCTAAAACGTGAAATTTGTAAGAATAATATTAATAGTAATTACTAATATAGTTCTAAATAGTTAAATGTGTAAAAAAAAATTTAATTTAATTCTAAAACATGAAATTCATATAAGAAAAATGTTAATAGTAATTACTAATATAGTTCTATGTAGTTAAATGTGTAGAAAAAAATTTTTATTTAATTCTAAAACGTGAAATTTGTATGAATAATGTTAATAGTAATTACTAATATAGTTCTATATATAGTTAAATGGATGAAAAAAAAATTTAATTTAATTCTAAAACATGAAATTCATATAAGAAAAATGTTAATAGTAATTACTAATATAGTTCTATCCAGTTAAATGTGTGAAAAAAGAAATTGTAATTTAATTCTAAAACGTGAAATTCAAAAAAATAATTTTAACAATAATTATTAATATAGTTATATAGACAACTATATATAATTAATAAATTATTAGCTGATGTACATATGAATTCATACATGGAAGCACATATAGCTAATTATATATTATATGTTCATTCGATATTCATTGAGATAAAAATCAAGTTATAGGATATATACATATGTGAACGAATTTATGTATATACATTGCAGTCGACATTGGAATTATATGTAGTGAGTCAGTTAAAATATATATACCTGTGTGTATATATATATATATATATATATATATATATATGACATATGTATATGTGTATATTATAGATGTAACAGATTGGTGGTGCTAAGTCATTGTCCACCGGTCAACGGTTGTCGTGAATCATATATATATATATTTTCATATGTATATACATATACATACATGAATATAGATGTATATAAACAAATGAAATAAATTTATAGATATGTACAATCATTTATAATTAATATGATCTTTATTTATATATGCACTACATACACGTGAATTATATTTATTTTTTATAATTTATTGGATATTTTTATAACTTTATAATGAACAAATTATTATGTGTATAGGTATATATAAATTATATACATATATATCAATGGATTTTATGTTTATTAAAATATCTTCAAATTGTTTAAAGGTCGAGAGCGTTTTTATCTTTTGTAAAAAAAAAAAAAACAGAAATGTGTATTATCATTATAATAATATTTAATCATTGTAATTATATTTATTGGCATTTTATGAATATATTTTTATTATTTGCTTTGATAATTATTGTAATAATTATAAAAATTTTATATAATGAAATATGTACTTTGGAATATTGAATATTTTTGATAGAAAAAAGTTTTAGTAATTAATTATTATATTGGTAAATATATCAATTTATATTAAAGTAAAATTAATTGATAATTGATATTATAATTTATTGATATTAATTAAGTATAAAGATATAATCAGATTGCAGAATTTATAATTTAATGTAGGGCAATTCGAAAACTATATTTGATATAATTAAATTATTATATTGTAATTACCTTTGTGATGAATTTCATAATATTATTTATTATTTATTAGTGATATAAAATTATTTGTTGATAAATTTAATTATTAATAATGTCATGCTGAGTGATATGATTTTTTTTTTAGCTGAACAAATGATTATATATATACTTTTAATTGATGAATAAAAATGTCTCCAAGAATATAATTGTCATCATTTACAGAATATTATATTACAGAATATTTTTTCTCCGCATCACAACTAACGATTTCAATTCTTCTTCAAACATATTACTTAAAAATTAAACATAGAATATTAATAATTATAAAAACAAAAATTAAATTAATAATTATCTCTAAAACAATTTTCAAAATATTTTTCCTCTTTATTTTTCAAATCAACTATAAATATTAATTATACCGTTTAAACATTATCATCACAACCTGTAATTGCGTATAACATATATAAAAAAACATCCAAGCCTATATTTTAAATATAATTAAATCGCCACAACATAAAAAAAAATTTTTATATACACATATATACATAATTAAAAATAATTTAAAAAAATGTATGACCATGTATTATTATCATGAGAATTATCCACACGAAAGATTTATAAATCCGCTGATTTTTTGTATTATATAAAAAAAAAATATATATACATATATATAAATAAATACACGGATCAAAAACGCGTGAATTCATCAAAGCTTTGTACATAAATATTATGTACCGCCGAATAAATGTATATATACGTGCACATGTATAACATATCAATGGTGTACAGAATCCCTTTAGGTCTCCCTTAGCTATACATAGATATTTATACATATATATTATACATATATACATGGTGTTTGTAAGTGTATTCGATTACGCCTCGCATTCATGCCGTGTGTGCCCACTGGTTCCTGCAGTCAGAACACACCAATCGAGGGACTTTCGCGCGAAATGATGGATGGTTCCATTGTGACCACGGGAATAGATGAGAGCCATTTTTTTTTTTTTTGGTTCTATGTGTATATATGCTTGCTATATATAAATATATGTATCGTGCTTGCACGAATATGGCGTACAAAAAGAGACAACGATGAAAGCATCAGTGTGAAAGTGTAGGTATATATGTATATATATATACAGATATCTTATATACATGGGTAGGAAAAAATATGAGAGAGAAAAAGTATCAATGTGAATTAAACAAGAGTGACAAGGAAATAAAAAAAGAAACAATATAGCAATATGTGCCCTTATATACTGGCTCATTTCCGAAAATGCGACGAATTATATAGAAAATTCAACCCGGAAGATCGATTGAGTTATATATAATACATAGGTCTAGCATTTATTTATGTATATAATGAAAAATTATATAGCTGGAGTTTGATATAAATTTTAGACACAAAAATTTTATTGTATCGACTACATCATTAATTATTGGAAGGAAAAATAGCGAGTTTATATATAATAGATATATCTATACAATAAGAGGTTTTTGATATACTAGCTATAGAGAATTATACGAAAAATATAAACGCAAATATATCTAGAAGTAAAATCAAATAATAAATAGTACGAATTATATTTAATTTTTATTTCAAACTACCCATGTAGAAATTGCCCGGCATCTGCCGATGATACCATTGGGCTTATATAAGGATTGAGAGGCTTTTAAATATTAATTAATTTATTAAGCATAGATTATTTGTTTAATTATTCATTATTTTTATTACTTGAATATAAGTTTTGAATTTAAATTTGACTAGTGGAATGATAAAAAAAATAAACACTGTTATATTCAGCGAAAAATATCAACAAATAAAACAAAATTAAAATCCATTTCGCATTAAAAAGGTATTGTTTTGTACCATATGGTCCATTTAGCTGATTCGTCTTTTTTACATCCATGTCCTTGATCAGATGCTACGTTATGCATGAATTCATTGAAATCTTGGCCGTAGTTATAAAAAAAGTACTTTCTTAAATTTCTTGAACGTTCAAGAAAACTTGTTATTTGTTGTCTAGTCGTTGACAAAGATTTTCGCTGCCTTATATGAATCTCCTCGAGATTGGAAAATTGATGTCATGATTCATAAGAGCTTTCTTCCGTAAATTTGGCAATAACATAATCTCGTTTAATACTGTTTCGGATAATATTATTTTGCTGATCAAGGAAACACTGTGAAGTTTTCTACAGTGCGTCATCAGCTCTATGATGTCTTCAACTTTTAATGATTCAATATCATCTAAAACGAGTATTTCGACCTTTTTTAAATTTTCGCACATATCTCACTATTGAATTCTATATTTTTTAAATCAGGCATTCCTATAAATAATGCCTTTAGAGTTTGCTTTCCTTCAATGGATGATAAATTTCCAATGGGTACACATTGGAGTTCCAATGATTTCAATCTTGGCATTTTCTTTAGTACCTGTGAAAAATAACTGAATGTCATTTTAAATTATTATATTGAGTGAAAAAAACACTTACCTTATTCACAGCTAATCCCCATTCATTTTTAGTAGTTGGTTGTAAACGCAAAGATATTGATAAATACTTGAGACTTTTTTTTGGGACATATTTTAAAAACCGCTCACATGATCGGGAGCCCCAGCATGTTAATTCTACATGTTTTAAATTCCTACTTTGTTTTAATAATTTGTAAATATTTGTCGACAGTCCCTCGCTAGTATAATCCGATATATAATGATATCTGTGACATGAATAGCTAATATTTTTAATGGTATTATGATGTCTGACATGTTTCTATAGTTGCTATATTTAATGTGTTGCCAGTCATATATCAATGTGTCTCTCATAAGAAAATCGTTGTCCAAACACTTTACAATAATGCATTTTGCGTATCGATCTCATCATAATTCCAACGACTGCATTCTGCAATTTTTTACAAACTGTGTAAATGTAAAGAAAAAGAAATCGAAAAAAAAGCATTATTGCTTGAAATAAAAAGCAATATTAAGATATATAAACTGTCATTTACTCACCTAATCCCACCCGTACTCGATCATAAAAGTTTAAATATGAAAATATTTTTATTAAAACATCATAGTCTAGTATTTCAATCTCCGCATTCTCTGCCATTATTGTACATATATATTGCAATAGGTAATGATAGTAATACCAATCAACGCTTCAAAAAATGTGTATTTTTGTCAATGGTATACATGATTTAATAGATGAAAATTATAAATCAACACTTTAAAAACACGTGAACAAAGACAATAATACAAAACTGCACATGTGAAAAAATAACAACGGTCAACGGCTACTATTATCACACAATGGGCAAGAATGTTATATCTTTGGCGCCGCCAAATGACGATGGATTCTTATAGAACTCGACAAAATAAGACGTTTTTGAAGAATAAAAAATTTCGATATCTCGCTTAGTTTTCGAGATATTGAAACTTCAAAATCTATTTTTTTATTTTTATTTCAATATTATATTTGATAGTTTTCGATGAAATAAGACTTTGTTACGTCTTATTTCGTCGAGGAAAGTATGGATGTAAACAAATAATCTGTATGCATGTATGTACGTATAATTGTGAGTGTGTATGTGTATGTGTGTAGATTCAAGTGGGGATTGGAGTCCCCCACTTGAAGCATATTAAGATTCGGAAATGTAAATAAATAGGATGAAAACAAAAAATCTGAAATTCCAAGACTCTTGTGTATTATTGTATTTATAGTTTGAATTAAATTTCCTGCAAGTTCGACTGTGACGGTAAAATTTATTTTGAGACGTACATACAGATCATTTGTTTACATCTATATTTTCGCGACAAAATAACACTTCACAAAGTCTTATTTCGTCAAAAAATATTAAACATCTCAATCAAGGTATACACTTTTACGATGGGACCTATATAAGCCCAATGGTATCATCGGCAGATGCCGGGCAATTTCTACATGGGTAGTTTGAAATAATTATTAAATATAATTCGTACTATTTATTATTTGATTTTACTTCTAAATATATTTGCGTTTATATTTTTCGTGTAATTCTCTATAGCTAGTATATCAAAAACCTCTTATTGTATAGATATATCTATTATATATAAACTCGCTATTTTTCCTTCCAATAATTAATGATGTAGTCGATACAATAATAGCGAAGACCACCTTTGAGTAAATTTAACATACAAAAATCTAACAAAGAATATTGTTTTCTTCGTATATATCTATACTTTTTTTCTAGTTCTCTCTACGGATTTTATTCTCTCCCGGGATTTAATTTCTCTATATAACCTGCAGCTATAGCTATATATATATCCATACACCAACGTTGATTTTCTTCAATATATTCTATCAGAAGCCACAAATTCATGTACTATGGTTGCACCCACGCTTCATATTCTCAACCAAACATGGGTACATATACATATATACATCTATACCAATTGTATACAAATATTTTATACATAAGTTCCTTGCCATTATATATTTTTTATCATTGGGCGTGCACTTATTATTGTTTGTGGTTTAGAACGTTTAGAATTAGTTTAGTATAGAATATATCAACGAAGGTACGCGTTCACGTTGGTTCTTGCAAGTTGTTTATATATATTTTATGGATATGTATTTTTGTGTATGAATGTCTTCTCAATGAATGTCGAGTTCAGAAATGTCTATTTTTGTGTGAGTCGTCACGACCACCCGTTGTAAAATATGTTATGACTTTGGACGTTTTTGAGTGACAAGACAACGATGGACAACAACGTTTAGGACGACATAGAACGGCTTAGTTTTTGGGGAACAATTGTTTGGGATTATGTATAAATGTATATACATAGTGTGTGTGTGTATATATGTATGGAATAAGTCAATGGGATGTGTATTATATAGTCTTGAAATAAATATGAATTATTTGGAAAATATATAACTATATCATCATAAGTATTTTTTTTTTTTTTTACCAATTCATTTGTACCTCTTCAGTTTTGTTAATTCATTTTTTTTCTTCTCATTATATTGATAAATAATTAAAATATATAAAAGTTATGAATATTTTGCAAATTTTTATTAATAAAATTTAAGTGAAATTAATCTTTAGTTTTGTTCTTTAATTTTTTTTCTTCTTACTATATTGATAAATAATTAAAATATATAAAAGTTATGAATATATATTATAAATGATTGTTGATGAATTTCAATTGTGAATTTATTGGAATATAATAAAAATTTGTATAATCATAAATTCTGTTGATTATAAAAAATATATGTATATATGATCAGAATTATATTTTCTAATTTATTTAGTAAAATATATATATATATATATATATATATATATATATAAATTGATGTGTAATTTAAATTATCGAAATTATAAAATTAAAATAAGAAATTGTATCTGTCATAAAATTATTCTTGATAAAAAAATTAATAATTACACGAAACAAAAAATATACAAAAAATAATATAAAAAAAAAAAAAATTAAATATAATTATTAATAATATACAAATATATTTTTTCTCATATTAATAATATGACTTTATATATTTATTTGAATTTTATTTCCATGAAATTTATATGAAATGATTAAACAACTTTAAGTGTAAATAATTATTCAATATTAAATGAAGCGAAAAAATGAAGATAAAATTTTTGCTTGATAGAAAAAAGAAAAATAAAAAAAATTTAGAAAAGTACAAACATTGTGTGTATATATCTACATATATATACATGTATAAATATATATATGAAATGTGTATTGGGGATCATCTGCAGGAGACATATATACAGATAAAATAAAGTGAGGCTTCTTCGTCGTTATATTCTCAGACGTGTCGTTCTTTGGACTTTTGAGAATGACAATGCAGGTGCCTCATCCCACGTCAAAACGCAGCATGGTGCCGGATAAGACGAACAGCACAAGAGGACGAGAATGTATATATGTATATATGTATAAGAGATATAGGTTTAGATGGTGGATAGTGCAGCACTATATACCACCAGTCAAAATCTGTTTGGTATATATCTAATTCGATTGTTTACGAGGATAAGACACAGTCATTTCAGTAATTTTGCTTTGTAAATGACAGTTTTAAAACCTCTAAGTAATTTATCGTCATGGGATATAAATAATTCTTTAATAATATAATAATAACATATACGTATATACGAATTTTTAAATTAATATTAAATTAATTAGGAATATATATAATTATTCGAATATATTCAATTGTTATAATTAATTGCAAAATTATATTAAAATATCACAGCTCTGCAATAATAAATTATTAATTATTTTAATTATTTATATTCACAGTTGTGTTTTTGTTTATTTATTTATTGGTTTATTTATATATTTATTTGTTTGTTTATATTGTTAATTATTACCTGGGAATTAATGATATTCAAAATATACAGACAAAAATATATTTTGTCATGAACTTTGGATTTTTCGTTTTATCTGATGTATTTATATTCAACTCGTGATATCAAAAGATATATATTTCACATCTTAATATTATCATTCTTTGTTTTATATCAGAATGTTTTTGTATATATACATATTGATTTATTTTATTAAAAAATAAATAAATTAGTCATTGAATATGAATTAAATTTATTCAATTAAAATATTTATATATTTTATTATGAATTAATTTTCGCATCTACTTGAAAAAAAAAGAAAATATAAATTTATAATAAATATTTAATGATTATTAAATCGATTTAGAAAACAATTAATTTTTTATTTATATATTCCCAAAAATTATATATGTATAAGTTATTTTTTTAATTTATAGGTAACAATATGTAGTACACAATAGATATAATAAATAAAAAAAAAATAAGAATAAAATAAATAAATTTAGAAAACACATACATAAATTGTAAATAAAATAAAATAAAATGATGATGTCAATTTTCGAAAAATAATTATAACATATATATATATCTATTATATCTATATATAAATAATTATGTGATGGAAATATATGCAGTTGAGAATTACATACAACGAAGCGCGACGGGGTAGTTCAGCATGCAACAGAATGACACATTCCAAGATGAGAATATTTTTGAGAAATGACGCAGTCTTTTGATCATCGTCGGTGAATCTTCCGGTGCTGATGCGCGGTCATATTACCGCGCACGCGGCCATGTCGGTTTTAAAAATTTTCAACCTGCAACTATACTACATACATAAACAAATAATAATATATAATATTATAATTATTCTTTGTCACAATATTAAATAAAAATATCAATAAATATATTATCGTTTCATCATAAATCGCAAACAAATATACACATCAATAATTTTCATATATCTATATCAACAGCTAAATAATATTTATATATAATTAGCTGCAAGCATTAGCAATATGTAAATAAACTGCACACGCATATACATGCAGATCTCCACCATTAAAAATCATATACAGACTTTATATCAAAATATTTTAACAAGCACCAAACGCGCATCAATTTTAATAAACTTTTTATGTCTCCTGCCATAAAATTCGCTAATTGAAATATGAAAATGGATAATTATTACATGACAGACATCTTGACATGCAGTGAAATCTTGTGTTACATCTTATTTTATAAATTCAATGACATCCTGCAGCTTTTATTAATTTATTTTCCTTCATTTATCAATTACTGTTTGTTATAAAAGAAAAAAATAATTACTGTACATACAATTCATATCTCACCTTTTTCACTTTGACTTATTAATTATTCTATAAATATATATATTTATCATACTACTATACTGTTTATACTCTTTAATATATTCGTCTGTTATTTGGCATGCAACGCAAACGTCACACGATAAGTGTCAACTTGCAGCGCAGTAGATAAAAAAAAATAATAATATATAAAATAAAATTTGTATACACACACACATACATATATACACAAAGTTGCGATCCATAACCGAAACATTGCAAGCGTGGCCGACACCAAACAATCTTTGCCCTCATTGGTCCAACATCCACCTCCCAATGATCACGTGGCGTTGAACAAGACACGCCCAATTGTGTGGCTTTCCACGAGGAAGTATTATAAGTGCAAGGGGGAAAGGGCTCCCCCTTTTATTCCTGTATAAACATGTTGAATATTATAGAATGAAAGAAAAAAAGAGAATAAAGGAGAAACGAAGAGAGAAAAAATTTGTGTTGGCGTGCAAGCTACGAGGAATGAAGCGAGACATGATGATAAGGCTCTATAGGACTATGCCCTGAATGCCCGTCCCCTTTCAATTTTTGCCTGCTTCTCTCTCTCACCTGGTTGTTGTAGTCGAACAGTCCGCGCCAGGAGGTCAAGTCGTACGGTTGTGATAAGACGAATAAAATATTTTTCAATTGCGATATTTTGTTTTTTTTTTTTTTTCATTTTTTTTTATTTTATTATTTTTTTTCACGTTTCATTCATTCGTGTGCCATTAAAATATATCTTAATTGATATTTACAAATGATAATTGATGATTATATTTATCAGTATAGTGACTGGATTGATTGTTAATATAAAACCAGTGAATTTAGTGATTGTGAAAAAATGATTAATGTATTTTAATAATAAATAATAAAGTGGAATTATTTATAATTAATAGGTGTAAAGTAATATATATATTTTTTGTGAATTATTGTTTTGGGATTTGATTTTGTTATTTATAAATATTTATGTAATAGACGATTGAATGTTGCTAATTCAGTGTGAGGATGATGATGATGGACATGGGCATGTACGGGACTTACGGCAAGCCTGATTCGTATTATAATTTTCAATCGACAAATCATCAATTGTCCAGTGGTAGTGGTGGATCTATTGCAGGTCACGCGACTGTTTCACAATCACCTGAATTAACAATTAATTCACATTATTATCCACAAACAGCTGTTGCTCCATTTACAACATCGTCAAATGATATTTATTTAACACCAGAGTCAGCATCTTCTGGTCCTGCTGGATCATCGCAAACATTTTATTCACCATCAGGTGCTGTTTTACATGATGATGGTACTGCTATTATATCATCGGAAAATGGATTGAGTTATACAAATTTAGATTATAGCAATTATGCTAATAATCAACAGCAGCAGCAGCAGCAGCAAAATTTATCGTGCCACAATAATGAACAACACAATCAAACTTTTCAAATTCAAGATGTTGGATATAGAGATGATAATCGTGGAGGAACATCATCAGCAACATCAACAGCTGCATCAGCAATAATTCATCAGCAATCATTAACAATTGGACAAGTTCCAATTCATATTAGAACTGATCATGAACAACAATTATCTCATCATCATCATCATCATCATCATCATCAACTTCATCAACATCAACATCTTCATCAATCTAGTCATCATTCAAGTAGTAGTGAATATCAAATTCTTCCAACAACATCATCAAATTATCTTAATCATCATCCATCAGAGGTTGATCCTGCACTTCATTACAGTGCATCAGCACAAACATCAATGACTACACTAAGACAAACTGCTGAATATACAATTCATCCGACGGCGCATTATAAAGAAGAATGCACTGATTTGACTGGATATCGTTCAAGTAGTCTACAACAATCAACACATTCTGTTCATACACCAGTGCATGAACATCATCAGCAACATCGTCAAGCTCAAGGTCATGCACTTGGTGTTCAACAAACTCAACAGCAACAGCAACATACTCAGGTGCCAACTTACAAATGGATGCAGGTCAAGAGAAATGTTCCAAAGCCAGTAGGTTAGTATTTTTCACACAATTAATTATTTTTTTTTTATACCAAAAAATTTGGAAAATTCTTTTTTTTTTAATTTTGTACTTAATTAATATTCTTTAATTATATTAATAAACTGACGATTTTTTTAATCATATATATTTATATTTATATTCATTTACAAGTAGAATATAAAATAATTAATATATATGAATATATTATTTCATTTATTTTATTATAAATAAATGACAAAGTGTAGGAAATTTTGTAGATATTTTTTTAATTGACATTTTTTTTTCTTTGATTACATTCTTTGATTATATTTATTTTTTCCGCCGATTCGTTGTGTTTGTTTTGTATATAGATAGATAGGCTAGATATGATATATGTATATAAGTATAATAATATATAAAAGGGAAGAACTGCGCGACGGACTGGCGCCAGTTAGAATAATATTCGCATAGGCCCGAGTCGACGTGGACGCGTTAAGTCAATTAAAATGTTAACGCGGCCGAGTGAGCTCAACTTGTTATCTTGACAGCTAGCTTCTTTGGCGTTGTGCAAAATTCAAGATAATCATTACAGATGAGACGTCTCATTACAAAACTAATATTAATCCCAAATGATAATAATGGTCGCGATATTTTATTATAATTGTGCAAAAGGCCGCATTATTTGGATTTTCATTTAAAAGATTATAAGAATTTTTTTTTTTATTACGTGCACTTTAATGGGGCTTTTTATCTGTTTTGAAATGAGAAGGTACATATTGTTAAAGAGCTTTTGAATTTTATGTATGCACGGTTATTTTATTATTTAAATAAAATTGTAAATATTTTGGTGAATTTTATTAATATAGAAATTTTTTTTACGTGTTTTTTCGCGTTGATTTTTTGTTTATTTTGTCATTTGTTTGACGAATATTTTTATATTTCAATTTACGGTGTTATTTACCTATATTTATTTATTAAAATTAATTACAGATTTTTTTAAAATATATTTTGATTTTCAATATTATATAACACTTCTGAAATGAATTATTCAATTTATTTCAACATTTTTTCCTTAATATATTTTAGACACAAATAAAAAAATATTATCAACTATATTATTAATTATATATTATAATTATTAAGTGTATAATAATATCAATTATTTATAATTATTTATTATTATATCTAGAGTATTAATATATATAATATTATTTTTTACAAGACACTGTCAGATCATATTTTATTAATTTTAATTAAATTTTCCTCCAAAAAATTTTACAAATTGCAATTATAATTTTCTTTCATAATTACTATTTCTTCATTCATATAATATCACATCTATTCGGCCCCCACAATTCAATCAAAAAATAATCAACGACAAATTATAATTAATTCAAACCCAATGATCAAATAAAATTATTTCCATATATATTAATTCATATTAATATATTTCTATATTTTTAATTAATTTTTATTTTGTTTTATACATATATAAATTCATAATCAAAGATACCAAAACGTACAAATTTTCGACACAACATTATGATACCCAAATACCATATAAAAGCTGTACATAATAAATAGCAACAGTATACCCGCGCGAACAAATTGATATAATAATCTCACAAACAAAACACTTTTCATCTACATACATTAACAGAGATTTTAACACACGCAAATTGTTGCGTATAAAGGCGGAGCATAAAGAGGGATGATGCCTGCAGATTTAACAAAATGCTTTACTACTACAGCTGAATATATAATAAATATATACTGCACATAAAAAGCTCTTTTAGGATTGGTTCGAATTTTTCATCTCGTCTCTTTGCATCTCTCACATTCATTCTCCCCCCCATATACTATATCATATTTATATACACACATGATAGGCACATACATACATGTATGTGTTATATGTACATATATATATGTACGTACTTGAACCACTGCGCGTTTCAAAGTTAGGTCCAACCCCTCAAAACGAAAATGCTGTCAAGCACCAACCCTCCCCGATCTATCATACACGACCAAACTCGATTTCTTTTTCTTATATATTTTATATCTAACCCTCAAAAAGTCCAATGACACTTCATGCAAGGAGATTAGGATGGAAACGGACGGATAACGTGTATATATTATATAAATGTATATATATTAATATATTAATAAATATTTTTTTTTTTCAATGAAATTTTTGCTGTCGTTTTTTGTTGTGTATTGGTTCAAGATATTGCTTTTTGGGAATTTTTATTGTAACAGGGAGATCGATCTGCCCAATGATTTGACGAATTTGTTTATATAAATATATATATGTATTAGGGTGTTTCATTTTAAGGCGATATTTTTTTTTGTCTGTCGTACCTGAAAATCTGATAATTTATATATAAATGAATATTTTTTTTTCGACTTCAACTCGATTTTTCGGTAATCAAAAATTTTTTTTGAAAAAAATGAATACACAGCTTTTGTAGGGCATTAAATTTGCTACAAAAAAGTTTCTCACTGCAAACGCTCTCCGATTAATAGTTTTCGAGTTGTAGAGCTGGAAAGATGAAAGTTGATTATAATTGACAATATTAAATTTTTTTTAAATTACTGGAATTATTACTGATTAATTATTATTAATTATTATCTTACAATAATAAACACTTACAGAACTCTTACATTGTTAATTCAGCATATTATTTGTTCAATTCAGATTTTTTTTAAATATTTTTTTATAATTTTATAATTTATAATTAACTCAGAATTTTTTTTCAAACAGGAATATTTATTTTTATAAATTAATTATCAGATTTCTAATTACAATTAAAAAAAAATATCGCCTAAAAATGAAACACGTACCCTAACATATATGTATATATGTGGAGTAGAAAAAAAATTTTTAGGTAGACGAGAGATCAAAAAATAGAGAATATAAACAAACAAAAAAATAATATTAATTCAGATATCATGAAGTGAATTTTATCGCTATTTATTGCTCGTTTAATACGATTGTTCTCCGCATTGGTCTCATAATATGTTTGCGGGATTTCTTCCAGTCTTTATGGCTTGAATTTCATTGCAGCACGATTGTATATTTTATGATGTCGATGGAACACGTTATACGGAATAATACAATTGGTCAAGAGTAAATTATATTATTGGCGAGATCGAGTATAATCGTATACGTTATTATCAAAGTCTACATATTAATTTTTTTTTTTTATTCTTTTCATTATATACAAACTTCAAATTATCATGTACATATATATATATGTGTGTGTATGATGTGTATATAGTTTATGAATTAATTGGATAAATGTAATTTTATTAAAGAAAATTAATTGTTCGATTAATTGATTGCATATAACAATTAACGTAATAGTAAAAAAAAAAAATTAAATAGAAAAAAAAAAGGATATAAAATTTTTTTTTTTCGGTCTTTTAATTCTTTCCTCAATCTTCAAGTCTGGGGATATGAAAAAAAAATAGATTGATTACCGTTAATGTAAGAAAAAGCAACGATATTGTATAGTGTGCCATTCAGAAAAAAAAATTTTACTTTAGATATATTATTTAAATATTTTTTATAGTACATTAATAATTATATTAACAGTGAAAATATATAAATAATGAACTTAAAGATTAATAATAATTATTATGAAAATATATATACATGTATAATACAGTATAAATTAATTAATAAAACTTTAATTTTCTATTTTTTCATGAAAAAATAAATTTATTATCGAAGGAAAAAAATTATTTATAAACACCAAATAAATAATTCTTGTTGAAAATATATCAACTGTTCAATGTATTTAATCTGAATTGATAATTAATATGTATAATAAATTTAGTATATAATAGGTATATAGCTTCATTTTTATTAATTTATTAATCAAAAATATTTTTAAAAATATTTTTTAATTCCGAATATAATATTTATAGTTGTAATTAATAATTTGTTTAATTGAATTTTTTTTCACGAAATATATGATGTTAATATTTTATTGACATTGTTATAATGTAAATGAATTTTATTTATAGTTAATATTTTTTGTGAATAATTATTTAAGAGTATTTTTTACTATTGAACATAAAATTTATATGTTTCTAATTAATTTTTTTTTTTAATTAATTTCTATTTTATAAAATATTTAATATCAATATTTATTTGATATTGTTAACGTTTATGTAAATATATTTTATTTAGTCGATAATATTTATGCCAATTATGACAAACAATATTTTTATTCTTTAGCATTGAATATAAAGTTTAAGAGTGTAATTAATTTTTTATTCCATCAATTTTTTTTTCACAGAATATTTAATATCAAAATTTCATTAATATTGTTAACATAATTATTATATAATTAAATTTTATTTAGTCGATATTTATATCAATGTTTCTAACAATATTTTTTAGCTATATTATTCAATATATAATTTAAGGGCGCAATTAATTTTTTTTCAATTAATTAATTCTATTCTACAAAATATTTAATATCAAAATTCCATTGATATTATTAACGTTTATGTAAATAAATTTTATTTAGTCGATATTTTATATATCAATGACTCAATTAATATTGTTTAAACAATATATTTATTTTTCGACATTAAATATAAAGTTTAAGAGTGTAATTAATTTTTTAATTCATCAATTTTTTTTTTTACAAAAATATTTAATATCAAAATTCCATTGATATTATTAACATTTATATAAATAAATTTTTTTTCTTCAACATCTCATACATTACACGTCCGTGAACTTGAATAGAAAATCATTGGCGGCGCTCAATTTAACATATATCGACGACAAAACCAATAGTACTACTAGGTAAAATAAATTCATGTAGAATGTATATACATATATGTCGTAGTATTTTTGTTGGATGAAGGGTTCTCGCGGGCGCGTGAGTGAGCGGCTGATATCTAACGAGGGGATCTACTTATACTGAGGATCGTTCGCGTGTTTCAAACTCACCACCCGGCGCTGTATATTCCCTGCTGACCAACGCTCTCCTGCACTGTGTATATATTCTTGTTTCTTTCTCTTTTTCACTCTTTATATGTATATATCCTAGTATTTTATTATATGTATGTATGTATGTACTTATGTGTATATATAGGTACGTAGGTACTATACATATATACTTATGTTGAAATACACTATTTTGTGTTGTACACTACCACCCTCATCATATACAGCCGCACGTCCACGTGTCGGTTCTACGGTGATTTTCATTTCCGCGGGACTTCACCGGTATTATTAGCTTGCGGCTATGTTTTCATGTTAAATATATGTATGTGTGTGTATGTATGGGATATATATGGATATGTATAGGTACGTTAGGTGACGACGAAACGAAAGACAATGTGTAATATATTGTTCAGAATGAATGTGAGAAATTGAATCAATATTTTATTTATATTTTTGATGGTTAAATGTGAATATTGTGTTTTATTTAGTTGAAATATTGTGTGTTAATTTCAGGAATATTTTTTTAGCTTTGAATATTATATTTATGGGTGTGAATATAATTTTTTTTTTAATAGATTTTTTTTTACGAAATATTTATTAATATATTTTATTAATATTGTCAATGTTTATGTATAAATAAATGTTATTTAGTCGATGTTTTTTGTTAATGATTTTTAGAATTATTTTTGGCTTTAAATATAATATTTATGGGTTTAATTAATTTTTTTTTAATTCATTTTAATTTTTTACGAAATATTTTATATCTATATTTTATTAATATTGTTAATATTTATGTAAATAAATTTTATTTAGTAGATATTATATATCAATGATTTTAAGAATGTTTTCATTTTTGAGCGTATAGTTGAATATAAAATTTATGGGAATAATTAATAATTTTTAATTGATTTTTTATTTCGCGAAATATTTCATATCAATATTTTACTAATATTGTTAATATTTATGTAAATAAATTTTATTTAGTCGATATTATGTGTCAATTATTTCAATAATATTTTCATTTTTTAGTTTTAAACATAAAATTTAACTGTGCGTGAATAATTTTTTTTTAATTGATTTTAATTTTTTACGAAATAATTAATATCCACAATTTATTAATATTGTTAATATTGATGTAAACAATTTTTATTTAGTTGATATTACATGTCAATGTTTTCAAGAATATTTTTTAGCATTAAAAATAAAATATTATAGGTATAATAATTAATAAATAATTTATTTTTCAATTTATTTTTTCACGAAATATTTGAATTGTCATTTCATTATATAATGTTGTTAATAATTATATGAATGAATTTTGATTATTTCTTAACTCATTCTTCATTTAATACATATAATGCGACATATTTTTTCACTTCAATATTTTTTTTTTAAAGCTAATTCCAACTGTGATAATGAATAGCACTAATGGAATAGCTAAATTCATATACTGCTGAATATATTGTTAATGAAACATATTGTGGGTATATAAAACACGTCAAATCAATATTCATCAGTGTATATATAGGCATATTGCATATGTATATTTATAAATGCATCGTATTCGTTTATTACAATCTGAATATTATACATCACTGAATAATTATTTCATTAATTCATTTATAGAAAGCTGACAAATGAAATCACAATTTTGTCAATATTATATATTTCATTTATATTTTATTTATATTGCATCGGAAATAATAGTTTAATTTTTTTAATACTGTCAATAATATAAACTTATTGAACTGAAAATATAATAAATAAATATAATAGTAAACGAATTTATTATTTAATCGAATATTAAATTTAAAAAATGCCAGAATTCAATTGATAATAATTTAATTTAAAACATTCACTCTCAATTTTTTTCTTCTGATGTTGCTGTTGATTTAATTTAATAACAAAGGTGTTTATTCGATTTTCTATAACATATATAACCCCTCATAATAAATTTTAACCCTCCAAAATATTTTAATTAATAATTATTGATGAGAGAAAATTAATATTTAATTTTATGTATTGAAATTATTATTTATAAAAACGTTAAAATATTTCTGCGGGTATTTTTGGGGGGAGTTGGGGTGTCTGCTAGTTAAATAAATAATACGATATGGTTATATATAAATATAGTCAATGTGTAGAATATATATACGGTTATAATCTGCCTAAAACTCATTCACCAAAAAAGATCATCTGCTTTTATATGCGGTAATGAAAAAGCTAACCCCTACACACACACCAAGTGGCACATTATGCAACTCAAATATTATTCAAAGGCTAAAAGCTACTATGTATAACGTATATAATATATATGTATATATATAAAAGACGCAGATGATGTAAGAGAAAGTATATACATATATATAAGGGGAAGAAATGGAAAATTGAGACTAGATGTATTATATTACCTGAGCAAATGAGGAAATAAAACACACCAAATAAATACATCGAAGTTACCAAAAATTATAACGGAAAAATCTATACGGATTAATAATTAATTTAAATAAAAAATTAAAACTATTTATATTTATTTATTTTATATATTAAATAAAATATTAAATGAATTTTAAGAAAAATTATCATGAACAAAAACGACAAATTAATTATTAATATAAATAAAAAATTGAAACTGTTCTCAAATTTATTTTATATATAAAATAAAAAAATATTTTAATTTTACCAGAAATAATAATAAAAAAATCTACGGATTAATAATTAATATAAATAAAAAATTAAAACTATTTATATTTATTTATTTTATATAATAAATAAAATATTAAATCAATTTTAACAAAAATTATAATGAAAAAATTGACAAATTAATAATTAATATAAATAAAAAATTGAAACTATTCTCAAATTTATTTTATATATAAAATAAAAAAATATTTTAATTTTACC
>JAQQBS010001422.1:6066289-6212169 GCA_030347275.1 Microctonus aethiopoides | reverse complement strand
AATAAATAAAATATTAAATCAATTTTAACAAAAATTATAATGAAAAAAAATCTACAAATTAATAATAAATATAAATAAAAGAATAAAACCATTAACAAATTTATTTTATATATAAAATAAAATATTAAATTAATTTTACCAAAAATAATAACAAAAAAAAATCTACAAATTAATAATAAATATAAATAAAAGAATAAAACCATTAACAAATTTATTTTATATATAATATAAAATATTAAATTAATTTTACCAAAAATAATAACAAAAAAAAATCTACAAATTAATAATAAATATAAATAAAAAAATAAAACCATTCACAAATTTATTTTAAATATATAAATAATAAAATAATATATCAATTTTAATGTTAAAAATAAATATTCACCAGTTGTGTATTGGTGTCTAATAAAAATTTATCGATTGCAAGAAAAAATAAAAAGGAATATATAATAAAATACATTAAAAAAATATTTTTTCCTTTTTATTATGACATTTATGTGATATTAACGTCAAAATCAATTTTTATAGACTGACAAAATTGTGTGTATATATTTATTACACATATATTGTATATAATATTGATAATTCAAAGCGATTATAGGTATATATAGCAGCATAAAAAAAAATTATATCAGGGGGTAGATTATACATATAGTTTCAGGTGTGTTTGATGAATATTAAATTACCGACGACGATGGTTTCAATTTTACGCAATGACGCTTGAGTTTTCTCGAAATCCATCGCAAATATTTGTCAAGTCTATACATATATATTCATATGCATAAACGTATTTTTTATCGGTTAATATCCATGCTTTTGACCTTCTCATTCATCGCACAGCCTTCCAATCTTTCTCAGAAGCTTAATGGATAAATTTAAAATTTTATTGATCATTGTTCATTCGCGTCAGTTGAAAAAAAAAATTTACATTGAACGTAATTGTTTTTATATCTACAATAAATATTTTTTTTTTTTATAAAAATAACTGATTGATATATATAATAATCATATGTTTAATAATATCTGTGGTATATATTATTAAATTTAATAAATGAATATTTAAGATGCGATGAATAATTAAATCACGAAATATATAATAGAAAAAGAAAAAGGAAAAAAAAATTATAAATAAATCGAATAACAAATAATGTATTATTTTGCGTACAGAGATCGGTCATTTATATTCTTGACTGAAATGCCAGAGACATCAAGACACTTTTCCACGTAATGAGAAAAAGAGAAGAATAAAATAAAAAAATAAAAAGTATTGTAATGAATTTAGACAAAACTTTTCTCGCCAAACTCGTACATCAATTTAGCTACTTTTCTCTTTAATATATATCATTTTTTTTCTCCATTTGTGTAGGAAGATCAAGAACAAAAGTTTATATATTTGCAATAATTTAATTACCATATAGAACAATTATAAAAAAAAAAAAAATCTTTTACATATAATTTAATTTTTATTTTACAATTAAAATAAATATTATCATTTTGCTTTATTACATTATGAATAAAAAATATTAATTATTTGCTAATATCTTAATTATCATATGTATAATATATTAGTTATAATGTACATGATAATTAATTGAATAAAATACTGTAATTAAAAA
The DNA here is from genome assembly GCA_030347275.1 of Microctonus aethiopoides. NCBI lineage: Eukaryota > Metazoa > Arthropoda > Insecta > Hymenoptera > Braconidae > Microctonus > Microctonus aethiopoides. The sequence continues at coordinate 6,210,553 of JAQQBS010001422.1, read as the reverse complement.
TTCTTGATTAATTTAAATATCAATAAGAATTATTTTGCGACAAAAATATAATAGTTAATTTTTTAATTTATTTCTTTTCATCTGTGTTAATAAAATTTTTATAAAACAATTAATTAATAATTATTATAACGATACAATATATTTATAGTATAAATATTGTATTGTTTAATGATGATGCAATAATTAAATGCTTTGATTTAATCTAAATGTCACAAGGGCAATTCATTATTGGTTCAAAGTATGTTTACATAAATCCTTTTATTACGAATGATCGGTTGCACATACACTATTTCAGTACTACTATGTGTATTATGTATAGATAGAAGATATATCTTTACTTCAAATTATCCTGAGCTGAATTTCGACAAGCTGACCAGCTGTAGTGGACAACAGTCGACCCTTCTCTTACAAATAAAAGGGGTTTAATCCAGACATATTACATTTTTCCCTTTTTTTTTTTTCTTTTTCTTTTATCCAATAAAATTGCGTTGGAAAAATATTTTTAAACATATCATAATGTAACAGATTTTTATTCTATCGCTAATTATGGATAAAATTAATTCTGTAGATTGAGATTAGAATTTTATTGAAGGAATTCTGAATTGAATAATAATATATTCAAGCAAATATATTAATTATATTTTATATATTTATAATAATTATTCGAAATAAATATTATTTATTTGGTAAATGGAATTTTTCTTTTCTTCAGTGTAATATCTGGATAAAATATTTGATAATTAATATTTGAGAGTGAAATTGAGATTAAAATTTTGTTGAAGAAACTGAATTAAATATATTAAACTATTAATTATTTTATATATTTAATAATTATTTAAAATAAATATTATTTATTTCGTGAATTTTTTTTTTCTTCAGTGTAATATCTATACATAAAATACCTGATAATTAATATTTGAGATTGAAAGTGAGATTAGAATTTTGTTGAAGAAACTGAATTAAATATATCGAATATGAAATATTAATTATTTTATATATTTAATAATTATTTAAAATAAATATTATTTATTTCGTGAATTTTTTTTTTTCAGTGTAATATCTACATAAAATATTTGATAATTAATATTTGAGAATAAAATTTTGTTAAAGCAACTGAATTAAATATATTGAATCAAATATTAATTATTTTATATATTTAATAATTATTTAAAATAAATATTATTTATTTGGTGAATGGAATTTATCTTTCTTCAGTATAATATCTGAATAAAATATTTGATAAATATTATAAATGTGCAGTAGTAGTGTTATGTATATAATTTATACTTAGTTGAATTAAATACCTTTGACTATAAATTGTATTTTATATTTGTTTCAGGTTCGAAAAATAATCAAAATGGCAGTGACTATGGTAATTTAACAATAAATAATGCAGTTGTATCAAGTTATCCATCGCCATCTTCAGCACCAGTTAGTTGTTTAAGTACTTCATTATCCAGTATGTCAGCAGGCTTTAACAACACCGGACGTACTAATTTCACGAATAAACAGTTGACTGAATTGGAAAAAGAATTTCACTTCAATAAGTACCTGACAAGGGCACGACGAATTGAAATAGCCTCAGCATTACAATTAAATGAAACGCAAGTTAAAATATGGTTTCAAAATCGACGAATGAAACAAAAAAAACGTATGAAAGAGGGACTTATACCTAATGATAATATAAGTGGTATTAGCGGTGTTACAATAACATCATCATCATCCCAAATTGGCAGTGCACGAAGCAGTAGTAATTCACCAACAGGATCATCAGGACTTCAAGACGTTACTGCATCATCATCATCATTAATATTACCCAATTATTCAAACGAAAATAGTAGAGATTCACCACTATTGTCGTCCAAAGAATGACATTTACATAATTTAACATAGTTTAATTATTAACATAAAACTCAATCATAAATTCATTATTATTTATTATTACCATTAGTAAATAATTTATTAAAAATTATTATAAAGACTGGAAATTTTTTTTTCTCCTCCCCAACTTGTATATTATTATAAAATAATAATTAACTTTACGATTTCAAATATTAAAATTAAAATTGTATACATATTCTACAAATTAATACTCAACTGAAAATGAAAAAAAAAAAAAATTATGAAATCAATTTTTAATTTGTCACAAATTAACTTATATAATTTGTTTCATTTTTATTTTTGGTATTAAATAAATGATCTACAATGATAAAGTGATATGAATCAGGTCAAGAGGCTTTTGATGATGACAATGAAAAATGTGCGTGTGAGAAAAAAAACTAGAAGAATATAATAAATATACATATATAAAAATGCGCGAATATATAATATAATATAATGCATTTGATATATACGAGAGAGATTCAAAATAACGAAATGAAACGAAAAAAAAAATAAATAAATAAAAAAAAAAAAAACGTGACCGCTTTTATTTTTGTTGTATACAAAAGTGTGGCCACCCGCTGTACTTACATTTTTTTTTTTCTCCTCAGGGCCCCGGGTGTGCGCCGTCATCACGCAACCATAATTTAAGAACCACCGCGGCCTAGCGTGTCTCTCGTTCCATGACCTCTCGTATATAAATATGTATACGTGTGTATAAATGTGTCTATGTGCTTTCTCAAGTCGATCATTGTTTCAATTTTATAATTTTTGCCATTTTTTCCCCATTCCTCATCTAGCTTTTTTGTAAATATATTATTATTATTATTATTAAGTATAAGTTGAGATTCATGAAAATAATTTTTATTATTTTTTTCTTCTTTTCACTATGAATCTAAACCAAATGTTACCAAATTTACAATATTATTAATTAAATTTCATGATGAATATTTTCTGGGTGAGAATATATGTTAATTGTAAATATTGAGTATGATTATATATTTTAACATTATATTATTTTAAATTATATATATGGAATGATCAGTGAAAATTATTTTAGTGAATATTATGTAATGTTTGAAATGATATTTAATTATAATTGGAATTGTTTGTTTCGAATGCATTTATATTGACGATAATTAATAAAATTATTATATATTTCGAAATTGTTGAATGTATATTCATCGAGCATGCTTATGTATAATTGAAATAGTCATGGATTTATTCCACACACTTGCAGAAAACTCTGTTGTAAAAACAAGAAGGAAAAATTAATTATCAAAATTGTAAGAGTAATTCTCGTGGTAAATAATTTATAATATATATATTGTAGATTTATTGTATGTAGAAAAATTACAATATTATTGTATCGATTCTCTAAATGAAGAATTACCACCATGACAAAGGTCAATAATTCATTTCCCCTGCCTATTATTTTAATAATAATTCTTGAAGTAAATAAAATAAAAAATTTGCACTTTTGTGGAATTAAACATTTTTGCTTCACTGTTTTACCGACTGATACTATAGTATTAAATCGCGCCAGATATTTTTGGAATTTACGCAGGCGCATTGAATGCGAATATATAAAGAAATGATTAATGTTGCCATCTTTAGGTTATGTTTGATATTAATACAATAATGTAAAGAGGATAGAAAAAGGATAACATATGTGTAGAATAATTTTTCTTTCAAGAATTCAGTAAATTCTACTTGTTCTCTACTTCAATTCAGAATTTGTCAGTATTTATATAAAGCTCTTCATAATTATTGAAATATGGAGTGCAAAACAATTGATATTGAAAAATTGAAGGTTAATAATGTAAATGGTGATGATGATGTCGTTACACCATGGAATGTTGAAAGTAAAAATGAAACTGGCGTTGATTATGACAAATTAATACGTAAGTTTTTATTTTAATAATAAAATAAATAACATAACCAACAAATTTATAATATTTATTTTATTACCTGCAATATTGATAATTAAAACCATCAAACTATGTCCATAATTTTCTATAAATTTATTTTACAAATTCACAAACAAAATCTATACAATTTTCATTTATAATCAATTTTTGTTTATCATTTGAAACTGAAAATAATTAATAAAAAAGAATATGGTGGAAAAATGTTACATCAGACTTTTTTTTATTAAGATGGCTACCTGCTCTATTGTAGACACGTGCCATATACAATATTTCCTTCAAACAATACTTATAAACAAATGATCTAATCCATATCTCAATAATTAATTAATTTGTTTTTTATTTTGTCAGAAAAATTTGGCTGTTCCAAAGTCGATCAAGTGCTGTTGGATCGCTTTGAAAAATTGACCGGAAAGCCATGTCATCGTTTCCTGAGAAGAGGAATATTTTTTGCACACAGAGATATGCACCTGGTATTGGATTATTATGAAAAAGGAACGCCATTTTATCTTTACACTGGTAGAGGACCAAGTTCCGAAGCAATGCACATGGGTCATTTAATTCCATTCATGTTTTGTCAATGGTTACAAGAAGTTTTTAATGTTCCTTTAATAATACAAATGTCGGATGATGAAAAAGCTATATGGAAAAATTTAACAATAGAAGAAGCAATTAAATTATCATATGAAAATGCTAAAGATATAATAGCATGTGGCTTTGATATGAAAAAAACATTTATATTTTCAAATTTAGAGCATATAGGCAATAATCCTGCATTGTATCAAAATATGATTAGGATACAAAGAGGAATAACGTTTAATCAAATTAAAGGAATTTTTGGCTTAGGTGATAATGATTCAATTGGTAAAATAGCATTTCCACCAACGCAAGCAGCGCCTGCATTTTCAACTTCATTTCCATTTATATTTAAAAATGCTAAAGTACCGTGTTTAATTCCCGCTGCCATTGATCAAGATCCTTATTTCCGTATGTCAAGAGATGTAGCACCAAAGCTTGGATATATTAAACCATCACTTATATCATCCTCATTTTTTCCGGCATTGCAAGGATCTAAAACAAAAATGTCAGCTAGTAATTGTAATTCAGCGATATTTCTCACTGATACTGCAAAGCAAATTAAAAATAAAGTTAATAAATATGCATTTTCTGGTGGTCAACCAACAGTTGAAGAGCATAGACAAATTGGTGGCAATTGTGAAGTTGATATTTCTTATCAATGGTTAAGATTTTTCCTCGAGGATGATGATCGATTAAAAATAATTGAAAAGGTAAAAAATATATTTTTTTTCCATATTAAATAAATTATTTTTATAATTAAAATTTAATTACTTATTTATTTATTGCAGAATTATACAAGTGGTGAACTTCTCACTGGTGAATTAAAGAAGGAATTAATTGAAGTATTGCAAGAAATAATTGGTTCACATCAGCAGAGAAGGGAAATTATTACAGATGAAATTGTAAAACAATACATGACACCACGTGATCTTGGTTTTGAATTAAATATAAATAAATGAATTTAGTGAAGAGTTCAATTGAAGGAGATAAATTATGTTTTAATAATAAAACAAAAATCTCAAAAAGTTACGTCATTTATGCATCATTTCACAATTTTTGTTTTTTCTTCTCACTTTTCGCAAGTATTGAAATTTATTTATTGCGATGAGCACGTCTAAAAATAAGTTTATATTTTCATTTACAAATGTTGTATTATATTATAAAATATGATAGTTAAGGCACTTGTTCAACAGTTAATTTGTCATATTATAAATAAACAACAGTGTTTATATGCTTTTCTATATATCAGAGTGATTTTTCAGCGCTGATGTCGAATGTGTTTTGCATGATTTACTGTTTAACAGTAAAAAAAAAACAAAAAGTTTCAAATCTCGCGCCATTTTACGTTGTCCAGTATTCTCTCCTTTTTCATAGAATTGTTTTTATTATTATTATCATATCGCGTTATATAAAAAATAATATACAATCAAAGAAACAATTACATCATACTATGTTAACTGAATTTATAAATTGCAAATTCATAGCGATGAATTGATAATAAAAATAAATAACATAATTCATCATTACTTATAATTTCTTTTAATTTATCTATGACTAATCGCATAAACAAATATATATATATCTATTCTTTTAATCTTATTGTTTATATTTTGTTTATAATGAAAAATGCATATCAGGATCAAAATCAATGATAATCTAATTAATAACATAGTAAAGTTATTGTTTGAAATTGAAGCCCAACGATTTATAACCTCAAGAAACCTTCAAATTTCTCATATCAATTATTATTATTACTCATTCAACGTTTACATTCAATATAAACGGAGGTGTAAAATGAAAGGTATCAAGAGGGCTTTTTGTAACTTATCCAATCATAAATGTTCACTCACAATCCAACAAAATTCATGAATTATGATTGGACAATGATGACGACATGCAATTCAATTCTATTTTTATCCTGCGCAGACGCAGATGCGCATCCAGTGCGTGTCCGCCATTCATGCGAGTCGATTTCACTGTTTCTCTGTGTGTATAGAGTGTGTGGTGAAGAGTCCAATCCAGCTTTACGAGAAAACATAGACATGGTGACGGTTATATTCGCGTGCTTGGTAAAAACATGAGACGAGTCGATTAACATTATCATTAGCCAAACATATGTTGCATGTCCAAAGTTATGACGATACTTGAGGAAGTAACCGACGTAAGTTTTTTACAATTTATCCTGCCGCATTTACGTTAAAGCATACAAAACCTATTTTCAGCCTCAAAATCTTTCCACCATGCCAACTATATTTCACACACACCTTTCATTTACTTGTGTTCTTGTGACGAATAACATATATTTCTTGATGCAACGCGCGGGTTATTCACTTTTATACATTTATCGTAACCACGTTATGTGAAGATATCTGTTTATTTTCCGTTTTATTTTTGCTTTTTTTTTTCTTTCATTTCGTCAGCATCTTTTTTATTACTTTCAAATGATTTACAAGCATGTGTGTATACAAATAATGTTGGCCGGTGAATATTCTTGCTAACGATTATTTCTTCACTTGTACCATCAAACATTTGTGTTTTCATTACATGTGCTATATGAAATATAACTAAATTTATCATTTTGAGAATAGGTCATGTGCAAATGATCTTATATTGTACACACTCATCGATATCAATTCTATATACTGACTTCATCAATAATGATAAATACATTACACCAGTGTATAATAATATTATTCAATTCAATTATCAATCAATATAATAATTCTTAATAATTTAAACAACCATATTTTTTTATCTTTTAATTTTATAGATAGAATGAAAGGACTATTGAATGGCTAATAGAAAATGCTGATCAAATAGTAAATTAACTGTGAAGGGAATTGAGAGACAGTGTGATCATCTCAAGCAAGAGTAAAATAATATCAAACGAGGAGGAAATAAATGTATAAAGTGTAAAGTGAAAAAAGCACTTGGATAAATTGAAAATAAAAAGAAAAAGTGAATTGAACGGTTAAAAAACGAGAAAGAAAAAAGAAAAACAGAGTTTTTTTATACATATCCAAAGAGCTCGTGTTGAAGCTACAATTGAGCTTCAATCATGGGGGCATTTTTGGATAAACCAAACACAGACAAATACAATGAACACGGTGATGGAAATGAATTACGATATGGAGTTGCAAGTATGCAGGGATGGCGTATGGAAATGGAGGATGCACATTGTGTGATAACTGGATTGGACGGTGGACTATCTGATTGGAGTTATTTTGCAGTGTTTGATGGTCATGCCGGAGGACTAGTGTCAGCATATAGTGCAGAAAATTTATTAGAGTCTATTATGCAAACAGAAGAATTTAAAAGCGAGGATGTGATAAAAGGAATACATTCGGGTTTCCTTCGACTTGATGATAAAATGCGTAATTTAATGGAAATCAATAAAGACAAATCTGGCTCAACTGCTGTATGTGCATTCATATCACCAAAACATATTTATATTGCAAATTGTGGTGACTCTCGAGCTGTATTGTGTAGCTCTGGTAATCCAGTGTTTGCTACCAGAGATCATAAGCCTATATTACCAGCTGAGAAAGAAAGAATTCAAGCGGCAGGAGGTAGTGTTATGGTACAGCGAGTCAATGGTTCATTGGCGGTGTCACGTGCACTTGGCGATTATGAATATAAAAATGTTGAGGGTCGTGGTCCATGTGAACAATTAGTATCACCTGAACCAGAAATATTTGTTCGAGATAGAAATATGGAGCATGATGAATTTCTTGTGCTTGCCTGCGATGGAGTTTGGGATGTTATGACCAATGAGGATCTTTGTGATTTTATATACTCCAGGCTATTGCTCACTGACGATTTAGAAGAAGTTACTAATCAAGTTATTGATACGTGTCTTCACAAGGTATAATTTATATTCAATATTATTATTTTATGTTTTGTAGAAATTCTTTTTTTTTAATTTTTTTTTTAGCGTCTTTTATTTAGTATTTTATTAATTTTGTTTTTTCAAATTGATGTTATAGGGCAGCAGAGACAATATGAGCATAGTGTTGGTGACATTTCCTGCAGCACCAAAGCCAAGTGTCGAGGCGCAAATGAAGGAGGCTGAATTAGAAATGGCCATCGAAAGGAGAGTCAAAGGTTCACTGAATTTTTCATATCCACAATCGGTTTATTCATTATGCTGTTGTATTAACACGCGATCGCGTAAACGCAAGAGTAAATGACACATGTATATCGTGCAATGCACAAGTGAGAATGAGCACGCGTAATTTAATTAATAAATAATCTAGGGCAATTATTATGAGAAAGAAAAAAGGAAATATTTGAAGAAAAGAAAGAAAAAACGTACGCTTAATATTTATGTGAAAGTATTAATTACGATGTGAGGTTAATTTAAATTCGACGTGGCTAGTACTAATTGGGACCAGTTTTTATCAATCCAAAGTCGTTTATTAAAAATACTAGTCTGCTAGACTAAAAAAAGTATACACATTATATATAATAAATAATTTTTATTATTCACGTGATAAAATCAAAGTGAAAGTCATAAATATGACTAAAAATTTTGACAGTCTTTTAAAACATAAATATTTATCGATATGTATTTTTATTTTTTAGAATGGTTAGAGAATTTAATTCCCCATTACTGTGATCTGATTATTAGAACGTCACATTACTGCCTTCAAAGATAAAAGAAAAAAAAAAATTTATAGAATTAGAATGAAAAAAATGAGCAATATCAAAAATGCGATAATTAATTTTTAAAAATTTTTCCTCATTCATCATGACTAAGGCTTATGAATGACACAGCAAATCTTACACTATATCAAAGCAATTAGTTTCATTTACCGGTATGTTTGCTATGTGTTTGTTTATATTAATTGTTTTTTTTTTCTGCCTACAATTTATAGTTCAATTGTGCGTTGACAATCATAATGCTTTGTGATTTGTTATTCAATTTATCATATATTGTATTTTCATCGAGCCTTATCCACGATTTATTACAAAATATTTTTCTCACACGTCCGATTACCAATCATAGTTAATGACGTGAGGAAAAGAAAAATATTAAGATTCTCTTGATTTAAATATTTATCGTGATACATTCTTTAGAACTCATTATTCATTCCTCAACAAAAAAAAAAAGGAATTCAACATTATTTCCATTTAGCTAAATAATTCCATACAACAAATTCGAAACGGAGAAAGTAATAACGATATTATCGATGTTTTCTTGTGTTCCATTCATTAATTTGTGATTAGTAATGAAAATTAGTCTAGTGTAAATGTGATTGTTTAAAAAGTAATGATATATAAATCAGAGCGGGAACTCTGGAAAAAAAAAAATTTTATTGCAAAGGAATGTTTGTTAGTTTAAATATTTAAATATGTTAAAAATACGTGTCAAACATAGGAAAAATTTTAAAACCAAAGTATACAAATATGTATATACATATTGATGACTCAGGCTGACACTTTGTTCCACGAGTCATTTTATTTATTTAATTGTCTAGTCATACATAATAGAGATAGAAAAAAAAATCAACATGCCATTCATAGTTAGAATTTATCGTCTATATATCATATGAATAATAGTGCAAATGAATAATAATAAAAACAAAAAAAGAAAGAAAAGTAAAATTAGTAAATAGTGTATAGAAAAAAATAATAATTATTAAAATGTTTAGGATAGAAAAAAAACAACAATAATAGATACAATAATACGTAAACATATATTTATTAAATTTTGAAAATATACATTAAATTTTAATATTATTTTTGCATTCCACCCCCTGGAGTTGTCGCAACAATTTTAAATAAGTTGAAACAACAGTGATTGAGTACAAAAATAAAAGAGTAATAATTAATTTATAGAGTTGAATTTAAAATATAAAAAACATACGTTCTTGCTCCCTTGTGTTTGAAAAATAAATAAATTTTTAATGGCGCCGCAGGTAGGTGCGAATTTATATAAAACACGTTAGATTGTTTGTCGAATTTCCCAAATCCATTTATATTATAAAATAAAATAAAAACGGCAATGCATTTCTTATGGAGAATCATTGCGATTGCCGTTAGTAATATATTACACAAAGGGAAAATTAATTAAATTTATTATATTGGCCTATTCTAAAATATTTGGTGACGACAATTCCAGAGGTGGACTGTACAAAATTTTATTGACAATTTGAAATTATTTATATCAATTATATAATATCAAACATAACAAAAAATAAAAGAACAAATTATTCGAATTACCCCAATGTCACTCGTGCCCATAAGAAATGTACTGTAATTGTGATAATTCACCGTAGCTGCATGATTATTATTTCGTCTTTGGTAGTTGATAGACACAGCGTCAGAATAATTAATAATCGAAATATAAAATATAAGGAAAATGATAACAATTAAAATGAATGAGTGTGTGCGACGTTAATTATTTTTGTAATGTGCTAATATTTTTATTTAATTATTTTGTTACCGCACATATTCATCTTTTATATTATTAATTAATTATTCATCTCACTTAGTGTATGTATTAATGATAATATTAGAATATTTGTTATAATTAATAATATTTTAAAATTACTTTAAAATAACATAACTTACATATAAATGATCATTTATTTTTTTATTTTATTTTTTATATCTTTTGTTTTTCTTTTCTATAGAAATCGTTGCACAACAGGAGGGCAAAGCTGGCTTTGATTATTTGCAATTGCTTCAGATAATTATTGATCAAGAATTACCAAATCTGCCTCCTGGTGGTGGTCTTCCGGCAAAGTGAGTATATTATTCAATAATATATATTAAAAATAATAATACAGTTAAATATATATTTGAAAAATAAAACTGTTAATGATATTGTACACGATGCAACTTTATATTTCAAACTGATTAAATTTTACTTACTTACTTACTAAATTATTCAATATACTTATAATATTTTTGCACAGAGAAAACACGAATTGAGTCAGTAACAATTTGGCTTTATTCCAAAATACATAATTAGAATGATTCCGTAATCGCGTAATTGGGATTGCGCGTGGCCTCGTTTTCACGCTTCAACTAAGAAACCTCGAGATTCACGTGAATCCATCTTTTTTTATCTCATCTGTTGCTCACTTTTGTAAATCCCCTCCCATTTTTGTCTTACATACAAATACAAACAAATGTGTATTTGTATATATGTACAAATGTATGCGTATGATATCATGAACATAAATTTTAAATATGAATTTTATTTATTTTGTCTTTTGTTTTAAAAATTAATTTATATTATTTTTTATTTCAGGCAACCACTAATTGAACAAGTGTTTCGAGAAGTATGTCCCAGCAGGGCGAAGAGCGTAAGTTATACACATGTTTCGCTATAACTAACTCCGAAATAGATTTTAAAAAGCGTCCAAATAACATGTGTACAACTTTGATAATAATTACACAATTCTTTTAATCAAATTTGTGTGTGCGGTGTTTTGTTTGCAAGAGAATTTGGAAAAAAAAAAATGGGGAATTGATAATGAGGGAAGCAATGTTTACAATGATTATGTGTGTGAATGTGTCTTAAAAAAATTGCACAATGCTAAAATTCTTTTTTCCATATCTTTCTTTTTTTGTCTCTTAATTTTATTTCATTTTATTTATGTTTTTTTTTTTTATTGAATGGAATTGACACAAAAAGAATTGTTATTCACTTAGTGTAATATCTCAGGAAAGATTTAAGTTTTATAAAAATGTTAAAAATTAATATTGTTTGCATATAAAAAAGTAAATGAGTAAATTTCATTTGCATTTATTATTCTTTAATTAAATTCGTTTTACAATTTATTATTGGGCCGAATAAATTCTATTCAATAGAAACAATCATGTTGGCTTTTTCTTTCTTGTTGAGTAATCATTTGTCATGGAGTGAGATTAATAACATTGATGCTGTTGCTTTCATTATAATTTTAATTTTATCATGTTTTTCACCATTTTTTTTTTATTTTACTTAACGTAGAACGTTTTTGTATTGTTGCTGTTTTTTTTTTTTTTTATATTATTTAATGTTAATTCTATGACCTGAGGGTGATTGTTGCTTTGGTCACGACATGATAAATAGACTAAAAATACATTTTGTGAGAAAAATAAAAATTTTTTTACTATTTAACAACTAAAATGTAAAATTTGAAATATTCCTAATGGATATTTTTTGAATATTTAATTTTCTCAAATTTATTGGATTTTATAAATTATTTTTCTCATATATATACATGTATTACAGCAACAATATAATAATATGTTTACATCATGCAATTAATCAAGCACACAGAGGGGGAAAAATGATATAAAATTAGATTCTGCAATGAAGTATACTTAAAAGAAATCCAGTGTTGTTAAATATTAATTTCAATGATACTGAATTTAATTCTTTAACATTTTACATAAATATAATTCCCACTACAACAATAATATTACATTTGATAAAACAAAGTCGAATGAATAATTGTATAATTGACATGGTTTATTTATGTGGCACAGTGAGTTTATCGAAGACATGTGTAATTATTAGTAACTCTTATACGATATAAAATGCGAACAAGATAAAAAGCACGGGAGAATAAGAAAAAAAAAAATAATACATACTTTAATTGTACGAATTTATTCTACATTTAAAACAGATAACAAAAATATTTTATCATTGAATAATAATTTAGATTTTTATTGAATAACAATTTTTTTTTTTCGCGCAGTTTTTCACCCTCTGCAATAAATTATACTAAATGAAGAAAATATTTACAATATAAACAATATATTTTTGTAGTATTAGCAAAATTGCACAGGATTTGTAGGTTAGAAATAAGTGCTTATGCGATTTTAGGGCTCATTTAATTGCCCAATATATTTCCATTTATGTAAATGAATACTTTTCTCTGTAATACATGCTATTTTCATGAAGAAAAAAAATATAAAAATAAAAAGCAAATAAACAAATAATAATCACAGGGAAAAATTCAAATAAACCACTCGCAGTTTATTAATTAAACGTGTACATTCACAAAGTGCATTATGCAAGGGGTGTATTATTTGTACTGTTTGTTTATTAAATGGAAATAAATTACAATAGGAGAGCAATAAAAAAAATTTGTAAAATATTAAAAATAATTGTAGAATTTGTAGAAGCATCAATGGAGAAATTCAATTGATTTCACTGAGTGTGCAATCATTTTCATTGTTCAATAATATCATTAAATATAATTGTTTTAAATATGTATATTTAAATAATGAATGTATTTTTCTTCTTATATACACACACGAACAAAAATGCATATGAACAATTGTTTCAATGATTTTTCTCGCGTAAAAGGTTGTAATATTGATATAGAAGAAAAAAAAATTATCTATCGTCGTTAACGTATACATATAGGAAATACTTAATTAGATCTTACTAAGTTCACATATTAAAATTTAAATATAGTTTCACTATTAAATAGTCATTAGAGTAAAGGAATAAATTAGTCATCGGTACTTGAAATTTACCCATTGGTCTCATGGCATTATTTTACGTAAATACGTATAATTATTTCGTAAAATTTATGAAACTCAATTGAAAATGAGTCATTTTAACAAAGTAATTAATGTGCCATTTCATTTTTAAAAAATGTTATTACAAACGCAAATGTACAATCAATATTACTATTATTTTAAATATGGGTCGTAACGAATTTTCATTGACGCGTTTTACAATATCGTGCATTGATAGAATATTTTTTAAAACAAACAATTTATCGTTCGTCAGACGAAATAAATATTCCTTTGTCAACTCTTTTCATAATGGTTGATATCCTTTTTCATTTTCATCATCAATTGCCAAAGCTAATTAAATAATTTCACTTTATTATTTTTAATTCTATCGGGTACAAAAATATTCCAAATTGTCTATTGTCTTGAGTCATTTTTTTCTTTAATCCATTATTCCACATCCCTTGAAGTGGCTTTTTTATACGTTTGAATATTTTTACATTGACTCCCTGAGTTTGTCATATTTTTTTTTTAATCTATAAAAACAAATAAAAATAAAATTCATCAATTTTGCTATGACTGTTAACAATAATTGTAAAATCCATTGAGCTTTTGTGTCTTCAAGACGCATCAAATCTTTCTTACCGTCCAAAAACATAAAATTTTTCATATAAAATTAATAGCATGCGCTAATAAAAATTTATTCAAATATAAAAACAAATCTTTTGTCTCTACATTCATACATGTATATAAAAAAAATATACATACATGCATTTATAATATCATATCTTTATTTATTAGCAACAGCTAGTTTTTATTTAATTAATTTAATTAACCTAAATAATTTAAATACATCACAAAAAAAAAAATCGAGTCCTTTTAAAATTTAAAATCGTATAAAATTTCCTCTAATCCTCCTATTTTCATCCTTTCTCTATTCCTCAGATCCTGATGACGCAGATTGTCAACCCCCTCGAGGCGGACAAGCCAAATACTTGTTTAGACGAGGTTAGCGACAACTAATCAGACTGAAAAAGAGAAATACAAATCAGCCTATTCATTCGGCGCCAATCTCATTTTGGAAATGATGATGATTACAAGAGGAAACAAGGAAGAAAAAATATATATCTATATATACAGATACGCATACGTGTGTATATATATATACAGAAGCACTCAGGGGTCGGTAGAATGGTCTCGGAAATTCGTGTACCTGAAGTTGTTTTTTTTTTTTTATACGTTATACGTTTTCGTCCATCATAAACTCCTGATAATATACACAATCCTTTTATCATCCCTGTAATTAATTTTAAGACAAGAATTTAACTTTTTCTAGCTGACAATACATATATGTATTCATACTTACATACATATTTAAATATATAAATATATTTAAAGACAGGCATAGAAGCAATTTGTCAAATTGTATGAGATTGATTTGCTCGTAATTTGAAAATAATTCATTTAAATTCAATTTGTTTGATAATAAAATAATATTAATGTAATTATATTCAATGAGTTGAATTATCGTTCAGTTGAGGCAATTTCGATATAATATAGTTAGATATTTTCGAGTTGATGTTATTAATTTACTTGAGAATTGTCATTTGTTTAATTGTCAAATTATTGACAAATATATATTTCCAGGCATGTTTATATTTTTTGTTTGTCGTTTAATATTATCGTTAGATATTAATTAGTAAATCATGTTGAATTATAAACAAGAAAGCTTTGGAAATTTTGGTGTAATTTGCAATCGAGCAAATTGTTGAAAATGAAATATTTCTTTTTTGTCGTTATCTTTTTTTTTTTATTGTAGGAAATCATTTATAAAATTAGGAAATTGCTTATGTTGTATATAATATTAAAAAGTTCATTAGAAAACAAAAAAAATAATAAGATATTTTTCTCATTGTTTCATCAGAAACGTTACTTTTTTTTTTCTTAATTTTTCATTATAATTTTTTTTTTTTTATTCAATCATTCTATTTTACTTACCACTTATCGTGTTAATATATTTCACGTACTTATATGAATTCATTATCAAAATCGATTATGTGCCAAAAATAATCCTGGTTTTAAAATTTAATAATCGAATTTCCAAACTTAATAAATGCGAGTTGAATTTAAACATATGAAATTGAATTTATAATTAGCAATGATGTAATTTTAATGTGCGATGTCAAATCATTGTGCCAACGTTTTAGTAAATTAAATGCAATTCCCGAACGAAACATAAATAAATTAAATAATAATAAAAAAATAAAATAAAATGACAAAAAAATCGTATAAATTTACATATTTTGTTTAATAGTTCGTGTAACAATTAATAAA
The DNA here is from genome assembly GCA_030347275.1 of Microctonus aethiopoides. Taxonomy (NCBI): domain Eukaryota; kingdom Metazoa; phylum Arthropoda; class Insecta; order Hymenoptera; family Braconidae; genus Microctonus; species Microctonus aethiopoides. The sequence goes on along the minus strand of JAQQBS010001422.1, from coordinate 6,194,363 downwards.
ATAATAAACCATCAAAAAGGCCATATGAACAAAAAAATTTACTGCTATTCAATGTAAATCTCACTTCATTAACTAACGTGTGTTGCATTTTTAATAATATGCATGTTTTTCTTTTTTGTATTTCATTTATATATTTTTTTTTCTTTCATAATTTCATTTATATTTTTTCTAATTCTTCCTAATGCCCCATTTTTTAATACTGACAGTATAAAGGAATAATTGTGACTCATACTACCTGCTCATAACATATATGACAATGTAAATTGGAAGCAAATTTTTGATAATAAAAAAAAAATTAATAAATTAATTAATACAACAAACATTTTGCTTCAATGCTCCCAACGTCATTGTTAATAAAATAGCGTACTGTATCATATGATTGCAGACATCAGAATCCAGTTAGTCGTATGAGATATTATACGTGTGCGAATAAACTTGAGGTGGGAACAGACAAAAGTAAGAATAAAACACGCAGGGATTCACATCACCAACGACGACACACACAATGGAGCATTCGACATAATAAATAAAACAACAACTATCAATAAATAAACAAATAATTATTGATAATTATAATAAATGATCATTGTACAAAATAGCTATAAGTAAAAACAAAAATAAATAAATAAAACGCGGGTAATTTTCATCTACTCGATAATACTAAAAACAAAAAAAAAAAAAAAGAAAAAAAAATATACAAAAAATTATCCATTGATGTGATACATGTAATAATTACTATGTTTATGTGTGTATATTAAACATGTATTCACAAATTGGGAAAAAAAAATACTGAGTTTTTTAATGTTCCTTCTTATGATATTTTTTTTTTTTTTTTTTTGTACAAAGCATTTTCATTGTACTCGATTGTGAGTAAACATTTAAAAAAAAAACAGACACATACGTAAATACATATATACACACGAAAGCTATATATGATAAATAATAATTTTAAGATAATAAATTTAGTCGATAAATCTCGAATTGAGTATTTAGTTATTCTATTCGAATAGATAAAAAATATTGTATTTCATAGCCAATGGCTATTCGTGTTTAGAATGAAACCTGTCCTGTTCTCTCAATCTATTATAAAATTAAATCTTTTAACAAATTATATCAATTTTCTATTATTCATTGTGTCCACTGTGTGTCATCAATCAAAATAACAATTAAAAAATAGTGATTTACTGCTGTGAATTGTGTGTCAGATGATGAGGTAAGGAATATTATTAGAAATAATAATTAATATGTCAATAAAAAATTTTTAATGTATTTTTTTATTTTTATTATTTTTTTTTTTATTGTCATCTGTGAATTATTTTAGTGATATTAACCGCGCATTTGTCGCTGGCGTTGTGATAAAAATACGTAAATCACAATAATGTCAATGAGCCACATGGTTTGTATAACATGTTTATTGTTTATATTATCTATGAATAATATTTCGCAGTAAGGAAAGAAATAATAAAAAAAAAGATTAAACATTTCAAATATTTCACAGATGTATCACATTGAAATTTCGCTTCGATAAGACTAAACAAAAAAATTTCCTATTGTATTACAGACGCGAACAATGCGTCTGATCGTTCTTTATTTAATTATTTATCTTTTTATTAAATTTATTATTAACTCTTAAATGTTAATTATTATACTTATTTTTTTCATGTACACAGAGTAATATTTAACATTAATCGCGAACGGAACACAGCAAATCCACCGGTAATTCGTATTTATCACTATAGTTATAGTCACATAATGACACGTATTGAATGATGATGATGATGATGATGATGATATATTTAAAGTTTAATTTGTGCTGATTATAAAGAAAATTTTATAATCTTCATATATAAAGATTCATTTTGTGAAAAGAATTTTTTATTTTATTTTTCTTGCATTTTCTTCAATAAAATTTGATTGATTAATTGGAATTTGTGACAACTATGTAATATTAATTAATATCGAGTTAAAAATTTTATCCTGCTGGTAAATTGTTATATAATATTGAATTTATCACATATTTTGGTTATAACCGTTATGAATAACAATATAACGGTTGAAAATTTGATTTAACAATAAACATTATGATTAATTTCTAATTTATTAATTATCTTAATTTTGTTGTTTTTGTTTTTCTTTTCTTTTTTTTTTTTTATCTGCGTTGGCATTGTCAATTAAATTCATGTCATTTGTGCTTGAAAAAGTATTTTGTTAGTTTTCTCAGTAAAAAGATTGTAATTTTTTTGTAAAAAAATATAATTTTGAATGACAATTATTAAAATTTTTATGAATCAAAAAATTAAAAATCACAATTTACAAACTGTTACTAAATTTGTTTTTTATTCTTTAGTAATTTATTATTTTATCTATTTGCAGTCCATCCACGCCACATTGACGCAATGCTTGCCGCTGCGCTTGTCACTAATCCACCAGCAACACTTGAATTCACCTGAATGCTTGAAGATTGTTGACTTGTTATTGCGCCTGGATTCGGTACTCGCATCTCCGGACACGCGACATTTGGAACCTTATTCAACGAATTTAAAATGTCATACTCTCATAAAACCATTTTTGTAATCATATAAAAAGAAAAAAACTTAACAAAAACTAGGTAAAAATTAATTAACTTACAGCTTCCCACTCCCAATTAAAAGCATCCTCCTCTTCATCTGATGCTGAGTCGTCACTATTTTCTAAATCTGATGTCAATTGATTGTGCAATTGTTCCACAATATTCGGATCAACTTCCATCGGGCCAATTCTATCATATGAATAACGAATTAATTAAATTAAATTTTATTCTCTTGACACGAAGTAAAAATTTATTTTCATCATACCTGCCAAGATCACTCATTTCTGTATTGAGCAAGTGCATGAGATTTTGCAATGTGTGTATAGGATGTAAAACAGCAACGTTGGTATTTTGTGTAAAGCATAAATGCAACACATTTCTATTGAGTCGTGCAACTTTTCTCACGAATTTTTGATCAGACATTTCATTACCACAAAATTCACTGTAAAAAAAAAAACAAATTCAATAAATTAATTTCATCACAATAGCGACAATAATACACTAAATTATTATTGTTAAATGAATTTATTGCTATTTACCCATATGTAATTTTATATGGTAATCTAATGTTAACGTAGTAAGCAAGAACATTGACTAATTGAGTGGCATATGTCAAAGCTGCGCTAATATTATATGCCGGATTATGTAAAATATTATTTTCTTTGTTTGCACCGGGCGCACCATCTTTATTAGCTGCAACTGTAAATAAATAAATAAATAAATAAATAAATAAACAAATAAATGAATTATTCAATAACATTTTAATGCATTATAAAATTTAATTTGAAAAACGTTTGCAACAATTATGTGTATATCATCTAGAATAAATTAATAAAACATATTTACCCCAAAGTGAATAAGCACTATAATCACCAGTGCCAGGTAATGTGGGAGCAACAATACGATGGTGCATCTCTAAACTATTTTCAGAATCACTTATCCAACGTCCTCTAACATAGGAAGTACCTGATGCGTCTGCCAATGCGCATGTTACAACATCTGCACTCAAATTTTCCTCGTCGCTACCACACAAACTTGACAAATAAAAATTACAATATTAATTAATTTTATTCATCATTAATAATAACGAGGAAAAGAAAAATTAAAATTAATTTATTCTCACCTTCGATTAGGTTCAACTTGACATAATGGAAAAATATATTGAACTAATTGTTTAGCCGCAATTCTTATAACTTTTTTTAATTGTTGTCGTTTTTTATCAACGGCTTCACGTTGTTTTTCCTGTTTCATTTTCAATCCAATCACAAATCTATGCAATTTTTCAACTCTCTCTTCATGCCTTGGTAGTCTCAATACTAATTGGGAATTAACGTCCTTCAATGCATTGAGTCGTTGATTACCTGTATTAATTAATTCATCATCAGATCAATATCAAAATTAAATAAAAAAAAAACATTAAATAAAATATCAAAATCATACCTTTATTTATATTCTGCTTTGTTTCATTCACAAGTGTTTGCAATAATCTCACTCTTTCTTTACACATATTGATATCACACGTCTATGTATAAAATAATTATTCATTAATAATATAAATATTCAATAAATATTAAATATAATTAATTATATTTACCAATTTATCTCTTTGTTTGTGTTTCTCAAATGTTTTACACCATTTTTCTTCCAATTGTGTTCTGGCTGCCTTCAACCGTAACAATCGTAATTGTTTATCCGCAAATCTAATAGAACAAACAATTGACAACATTAAAAATAAATAAAAAATCAATATACAAAAACTTTAACAATAATTAAATACCATGAAATAACTTATAAATTTATTATTATATATGTATATATATCTATAAACATTCACCTTTCAGAATAAACAGATGTTGAATGTACAAAGTCACCATTTTGGATACACTGTTTGCAATAAAATATTCGTCGATTGTAATGGCATAAAGGACACTTTAATAAATTAATACTGATACGACTTGAGACATCTTCTAATTCTGATGAAAGTTGAAAATCAGCAGGAGCCGTACAAGAACCATCAGAACTGCTTGTCGCCATAACCAAAAGCACAATATGTATATATATGTATGTATGTAAGATGTAAATATGTATACATTGACAATTTGTCTGTTGTCACTTATCAGCTGTTTCATTCGCTGCTACTGGCTACTGCGCGCGTGTAGTTTGTTTACAAAATGTTGGTGTATGTAAGTATATATTTTTTGTTATTTCAATTGAGTACAGTAAAAAAAAAGTAAAGTAATATATTTTAAGCAATTGATTTAGGAATGAATGAATAAATATGTGAGAATGTTGTATTATTTATATGTAGAATATATTTGTATTATTTAGGAATGAATAATAATTTGGGATAATTATATGTGCAATTTTGTAATTTTAGGTTAAGAACCATTGGAGCTATTTTTTCAGTTATTTGAGAAGAAAAGAAACAATATATGAGGGGAAATTGATATTTTTAATTGTTATGACGATTCTATAATGATTGTGATGTTGTTTTTTGACTTATTATTTGAAATTATTGAATAATAATAGTATTTTGTATCTTCTAATTTATTGGAGTTGGTGATCATTTGTTTAATGATAAGACAATTTGAATGTAAATATCTTTTATTGAAACAACTTATTAAAAGTATACAAAAGAAGAGGTTGTTAATAGCTTCAGCTGTAGCATTATTTTTTACTTGTTATTAATTAAGTTAATCTATCATAAATTATTGTTTTAATCATAATTTGTTTTCGTTGTCAGCGCTCTTTTGTATCTTCATATTATTGCAACTAGTGACGAGGTTATCACAAATTCCTAACCTATATTATTTTATGTTTCTATTAATTTCAAATTTAATAAAATCCCGCTACCGGGATACGAGTCATTACTATTTTTTCTTGGCGTAAATAACTAAAAATTTTCTCATAATTACTCATTTACGAATGATTAGATTTAATTTTATCCAATTATAAAATAATTTATTGATGTTCATCTATTTTTCATTCATTTCCCTACATTATATATATTTTTAATTGTATTTTATATTTCATTACTTTCATCATTAATGCCTTCAATGCACATTTAAATTCACGCGCTTCTTTTTCACTAAAAAGAATGTGTTAATAAATATACTACATATAACCAATCTCAGATGGCGCTGTATATTTATTCTAATAGTACCAATACTCGCTGCAAGTGGCGCGGTTGTAGCAATTGACACACACTATACATAAGTGTATACACAAGGTTGACAACGTTGCACTCATAAAATGTACATATGTAATAAGTAGTTCGCCATTTTTTTTGTATAATTCTGTGAGAGATATCGCGTGCGGCACATTCACATTACAACTACGGTACAATTATATTACATACGCAAACATTCATATTTATAAATAAAAATACAAAAAAATCACACAATTATTTAACTTTCAACAATAAGTGATAGAAGTTTACTTCTATCCGTAGATATTACAATGAATCAATCACGAAATTTTACATCATTATTAAATCCAAGTTATTTACAAAATGCACATAACAATGCAAGTACTAATGCTGCTGCTGCTGCCGCCGCGGCAGCTGCAGCTGCTGTCTCTGCTGCAATTGCTAATGGATCAAATCTTGACTCGAATTTACTAAATTCTTCATCAAGCAGAAAACGAGACAGCGATGGTATTTACGATGGTAATATTATCACTTATTCATTACATTAATTCAATGATAATACATTTTATAATTATTATTACATATACATTATTAATTTCCCGTTGAATTTTCATCCATTACTTATTTATTATATTGTTTTTATTTTATAGTTGATGATAAAATGGAAAAGGAGTCGAAAGAGGAGCGTCGTAAAAGGCGAAAAACGAGATGGGGTGGTAGTGAACATGATAAAACATTTATTCCTGGGATGCCAACTGTTTTGCCAACAAATCTTACACCCGAACAGGAAAGAGCATATTTATGTAAGTTGATTGATTTATTTTATTTATATTTTAGTTTGTAATTTAATTAGTTACATTATTGTTGTTAATATTATTATTATTATTAGTATTATTATTATCGCCATTAGGATTATTATTGCTGTTATTGTTATTATAATTTAATAATTTATTTATAAGTTTTGTTGGGATTATTATTAGTGGATATTTAATTCGTTAGGTTAATTGGGAATAAATATCTGGTAACCTATAAATGTAAAAAAAAAAAAATAAAAATATTAATAAGACAACTTTTGAAGGTAAGAAATATATGTTTCCATGTGTATACTAAATTTTATAATTTAGTATACATTTATTTGATGAACCTGAGGAGATGTGTGGTACTTTTGATTTATTTGAAAATTTTTGATTAGTTTTTTTTTTTTAGTTATTTCAATGTTGAAATGAAAATGGATGCTAATTGTTATTAATTTTCGAATTACCTCACATTCTTCAGTGGTAAAAAAAAATACATATAATGGAAACGAAAGTCTAGGTTTATAAAAAAAAATGAATATTATTTTGTAGTAAGTTGACATTGTCTAATTGTTGGGGTTTCTGCCCCCTCTAACCCATTGGTTTACAGTTCAGCTGCAGATTGAGGAAATCAGCAGGAAACTAAGGACTGGAGATCTAGGAATACCACTAAACCCTGAGGAAAGGTTTGAAACGAAACTTACATTCCACAAAGTGACCATTACATTATTCATAAAAACCTACTTCTACTACTACTTTTCATCTGACTGATTGAGCAATTTATAAAAATTGATATCTACGTGATTATTTGAAAAGAATATATTTTATATATATTTATTCATGCGGAATGCTCTTGCACAACATACAAACATTTACACGAGATGCCAGAAAATGAATTTGTGATCAATATTGGTTTGCTCTAATTAATTTATTTTAGTAATTTTTTTTTTTAATGATTTTTTTTTCTCTTGTGAATTTATTTATTAATTAATTTGTTTTTTTTTTCAATTTATTCTTTATGCGCGACATCAACACCACTGCCTAATGATATGCATTTAGGTATATTTAGTTGATTGAAATTTATTTAGATAAAATGGCTTATTCCGAGGTGGCCTGTGTGCACTTTAACTCTTGTTACATTTTTTTTTTTATTGTTGGATTCAGGTAGAATAAATTTTCTGAATATGTACAGAAAAATATTTACATAAATAAACAAAAATAATTCTGCATGGGTGACCTTGGGAACAATGTCAGGGGAGTATAGGCTGCCGAGAATTAACACACAAAATTTATTTTCTGTAATGACAATATAATATTTTTTGTTTAATAGTCTTGCTATATCACATAATTTCAATGACTAATTTAAAAATTTATTCGCGCCAATTACAGGACAAAAAAGAAATAAAAAAGATAAAAAATATAAATTTTTTTTAATATAAATTGATATTCAATTTTTAATATTCGAATTACTTTCAGGTACATCTTGAAAAATATAACTCGTTTCCCTTGATATTTTTTTAATCCACTGATTTATTCCAATAGGTTAAATAACGTTTGTAATTATAGCAGGACCTGTTTGTTAATCATTATTTACCACGTTTAGTATTTATTACGTACAACAACAAAACTTTTATCGCTAATTAATTACAACAATCAAACTGTGTGTTTTTATAATAATCGCAGGATTTATCTTAGCAGCTGACATCATACCCAAATATCGTGCAGTCTTCCAGTGGTTATCAACAAAATATAAAATAGCTTAATTAAAAAAAAAAACATATAAAAACGTTCACACACCTTTTCACAGCAGTGTGATTCTTCATAACTCAATTAATTAACTTCATAATAAATTATTATCGGGCTTAATAAGTTGGAAATTAAATTTTATTTACTCCAAATCGTTAAATTTAACAAATCATTGTTCAATTAATTTTTTTTCGACAATAGTCGGTTATATTAATTGAGAATAAAATTAATAGTAAAATGAAAATAATAATATGTACATATTCACTCTATTCAACTTTTATTACAAATTATCTTACAAATTATCATTGCAATGAGCCTGGCAATTACATTTAATTATTCAATCATTTATTTATTTGTTTCTTGAATTACGTTTTTTTTTTCTCCTGTCAAACTACGGTTAGCATCTATCATTTTATTCAGGCAAAATCAATATAAGATTAGGTTCGCTTGTATATGCTAGTACGGTTTTTCATTACGACGATGCGATCATAATCGTGAGTTATAATTTTTTTTCAGATCACCATCACCTGAGCCAATTTACAGTAGCGATGGAAAGAGGTTGAACACAAGAGAATATCGCACGAGACGTAAATTGGAAGAGGAGCGACATAATTTGATTCAAAAAATATTGAAAATTAATCCTGATTTTAAACCACCACCGGATTACAAGTATGTTTCAATTTATATTTACAGAATTTATTTTTATTGTATTTACAGTATTAATATATTAATAATTAATTTTTATTTTCAGGCCGCCAATTATTCGCGTGCATGATAAAGTTATGATACCTCAAGAAGAGCATCCAGACATCAATTTTGTTGGTTTACTCATTGGACCGCGTGGTAATACTCTGAAATGTAAGTTAATTAAGAAAATTATATTGTTCAATACATTTTTTTTTACATTACGATGCGCAATTTAATATTCAATTTCAATTTTCACCTCAACTGTAAATTGTAGAAGAAATAAAAAATGTATATCACTTTGCGATTTAATATGAACGCAACTATTTTATTATTCTATTACAGCTATGGAAAAAGAAACTGGTGCCAAGATAATAATTCGGGGAAAAGGTTCAGTGAAAGAGGGGAAGGTTGGTAGAAAAGATGGTCAACCATTGCCAGGTGAAGACGAACCTCTTCATGCATACATAACTGCAAATAATTTGGATGCAGTGAAAAAAGCAGTTGAAAGAGTAAGTATATTATTCAAATTCAAATTATATCTAACGTCTAAATTCAAAGTTCGACAATTTAGATATTTATTATCATTTTAGATTCATGAAATTATTAGACAAGGCGTTGAAGTACCCGAAGGACAAAATGACTTGAGACGTAATCAATTACGTGAATTAGCATTATTAAACGGAACTCTACGTGAAAATGATGGACCACGTTGTACCAATTGCGGTGCATCTGATCACAAATCATGGCTGGTAATTTCAAAAATTATTTAATCACAATAAACAAATAAAAATTGATAATAAGTATGAAAAAAAAAATAACACTTTTTCATTACTTTTTTCAGTGTCCCGACAAGCCAAACGTTACCAACAACATTGTTTGCTCAAGCTGCGGAGGCGCAGGTCATATTGCAAGAGATTGTCGATCAAAGCGCCCGGGTCAAGGTGGCCCAGCCGCAGCAGGAATGGGAGGAATGAGCGGTCCAGCAGGTGATAAAGCTAAAATTGACGAGGAATACATGTCATTAATGGCTGAATTAGGTGAAGGTCCACCGCCAGACAGAAATAAATCAGGACAATCACGTTCCAATCCAAATCCCAATTATCCAGGACTTTTTGATCGACAACAAGCGCCAAGAGCTTTAATGGCAGCGCCTGCACATCCACCACCTCAAATGATGCAAGGTGGACCAATGATGCCACCACCTGGTATGGCACCACCGCCATGGAGTCAAGGCGATCCAAATAATATGAATGGAATGAATATGCAATGGCAACAGCCACCAGTTAGTATGCCACCACCACCAGGCGTAATGCAACCGCCACCACCACCACCGGGTTCTACTCCAAATCAACCAAATATACCGCCATTAATGCCATGGATGACTGGTAATAATCAACCGCCACCACCTGGACAAATGCCACCGACTCAAATGCCACCACCAGGGATGGGAATTCCACCCTGGCAACAAGCTCAACAGGCGTCAATGCGACCACCACCACCAGGTACAGCACCACCACCTGGATATCCTGGTTGGCAACCACAGCATATGGGCGGTTGGCCACCGGCTGCACCTGTTCCACCACCACCACAACAGCAGCAACATCAAACTCCTGCCCCGCCTGGTATTGATCTCAATACTCTGCCAACATTATTAGCACAACCGCCGCCACCGCCACCACCTACGAGTTAGTTTGCGTTATAAATAATAATTGCAATTGTAGATTTTTGTGCCCGAATTAATTGTCAATTGGTTAATTTATTAACTGATGGTGAATGGTTGATAGTTATCCAATTTCAATTTCATTATCTTTGTCAGAATATTAATTAAGTGATGCTTATGTCTATTATTTTCTATACAACAAATGGTAATGCACATAAAAATATTTGTGATACACAAATACACAGACCAACAGTAATCATTTTCAGCGATTATGTTTTTTTTTTTTGTTATTTGTAATCTAAATGGAGTTTTAATATTCGTATAATGAATATGCGCTAGGTCGTGATTGATTGTTAGTTTAATACTTTCGCATTAAATGACCGAATCATGAAAATTTAACGTGTATAATGGGTATGTCATTACACAATAAAAAAATCTTGTAATCTAAAGTACTGATTTATTTTTGTTATAAAATTTCCTACTTTTATTTCCATTAATAATTTTCCTATGAATTATATGTCATAATACAATTTGTGTATGGTTATAGTAGAAAGTTGACAACCTCTGTCCAACGTAATAGCGATGATATATTTTTTTAATATATGTACAGCGTCTCATAACCTACAAACATTTTGTTGTTGAATATACACAAGAGAGAATCAAAATTTGGGAAAATGGTTGTTGATATGGAGCTGGAAGAGGCCAAAAAAGAAGTATTGGAACTCATGAAAGAAAAAGATCAGATTGAAGCTAAATTACAAGAGCTCAATGTGATTTTAAATAACGTATGTATTGCGACTTTACATTAAAATGAGGTTATGATTTAAATCAAACATTTTACATGTATAATTAATCGCTGACTCATTAATTTTTTAATTCAATTTATTTCAATATGTAATTATGAATGTTTTAGAATCGTGTGGGAATGGAAGACACTTTAGTGGACTCTGAGGGTTATCCACGAGCTGATATTGATGTATATCAAGTGCGCCATACAAGACATACAATTATATGTAAGATTATTACAAATTATAATGGAATGTTTGAAAAAATTATTCATCATTCATGATAGTCTTGAGATTCAGGACCCAGTTTATTATTTTATTTTAAACTTAGGTTTGCAGAATGATCATAAATCTATCATGAAAAAAATCGAGAATGGGCTGGCTAAAGTTCATGCAATTTCTGGATGTAATAACGAAGAACCATCAGTAGCAAATCGAGTATCAGATTCATCAGACACATCAATAGATGATGAAATACATACTGAACCCTTCCTTAGAGTCAATTTAGTTTCTCCTGGATCACCAGCAGAACAAGCTGTAAGCATAAACTTTATCCAACTCTTCTTTTTTTTTTTTTTTCGATTGCACAATAAATTCAATTTTAGTTAATTCGAGTACTCTTAATGAGGAACTCAATGATATAAGTATGTATTTATTTGTTGTAGGGGATATATGAAAATGATCTCATTATGGAATTTGGATCTATCAACTCTCAGAACTTTAAGGTCCTGAAAGATATAGGTGAACTCGTTGAGCAAAGTCGATATAAACCTATTAATGTAAAGGTTAAACGTTTGGATAAGAGGGTTATTTTAACTCTCATACCACGACCATGGAGCGGCAGAGGTTTGTTGGGATGTAATGTAATTCCCTTGGAATCTGTGGAGCGATAAAATGAATTTTCTCAAAATTATATTTATTAATATTACTACTTTTATAACGATTATAAGCAATATATAATAAATTATTCTTGTATGAATTCAATAAGGTTATTTTAAACTTCACGCGCCGAGTCATTTTTTGTTTGTTTTCTCTTTCTTTTTCATCAAAATTGAAAGCATGTGTGAAACGTGAATATCCATCGATAATGTAGAGCAAATTACTTAAGAATAACAAATGATTGTTAATATATCTGTTGTAAGTTAATTAATATAATAATAAATGTCATCAGAAATACAGTTTATTTATTAACTTTATAACAAATATATACAATAAATAAATAATTAAAGATATTTATTTAATGTTGTAAGTTTCATATTACTTTGCCTAAAAATCTTTTAATTTTTTTAGGTTATACCATGAAAATAAGGTTATGTCCACAAGTTTACCTATGAAAATATGAATATTTTTGCCAAAGACCAATAAATTAATATCTATGTGTTAAATATTATTGATTATTAAATAAACAATATGTTATCTGCATTTTATAAATCTCTGTTGATAAGATTTCGACCGGTAATGATGAATTAAATTATATTTATATTTATATATTTTTATTATTGATATTTGTAATTATATGACTTTTTATTTTGCAGCATGTAAACTCGCATATTTCTATATTGAAATATCACAATTCAGGTGTGAAATATTATCCCGTTCGGACATCATCAATGTTTACTACAGATGAAGAATTAAAAATTCTTAATACTATTAATTCAAGTTCAGCAGAAGAATTTAACAAATATGAAATCAAAGAAAAAGATTTGAGTAAATTATTGCTATACAGAGAGAAAAATGGTAAATTTGATACATTTGATGATCTATTATTGACTCAAAATATATCACCATTCATGAAGCTTTGTAAATCAATATTGAGTGGTGAAAAATCAGTACGAAAAACTAAAACACCAGGAGCACCAAAATCACTCATTTCACCTTCTATTAATGATGATACCAAAAAAGTTAGTAGATAAAATTAAATTCCATTATCTCAAAAAATAACATGAAATAAATTTCGAATTATATTATTTCTAGAAAATAAAAACAACAATGGGATTTCACATATTTGGTAATCAAATATCTTGGGCATTAATAGACGAGAATGACAATTTATCCAGTTGGAATTCAAAACAGTTTGAAAATCCATCAAGATCAACTTTAGTACCATTAATAAATACAATAATTGAAATCACATCAGAATTCCCACATGTAGATGCTTACGTTATGGAATCCGATCCGTATTCATCATTAAGTAAATTAAAAACTGCTGCTTTCTCATTTTATTTACAACGACAACAAGTTATAGCGGCATTGATCGCTGTTTTGGGAATGCGATGTCAATTAGAGGAAAAACAAATTCAAACAATAAATAATTTTTATATGCTACAAGCACGTGCATCTGCACGACGATACAATCTTGCTGTGGGTTCTGAAACAATTTCAGCAGAATCAGTTGTAGCTAATATCCTTACACCATCATCAAATGAAAATAACAAATCATTACTATCAATTAATCCTGATATTTTAGCTCAATATTCATCGTATAGTCATGAAATTCGTGAACAACTCAATTCGGTTTTATTGGTTACTTTGACATTTATAGACATCATAAGGAATAGATAAAAATTTACAATTAAAAAATTTAATTTATTTAGAATTAGGTATTTTTAATTATATTAAATAAATAATGCAATTTGCTTTACAGGTTCAAGTCCATTCATTTATTATATATTAACTTTGATTACACTATCTATGTACTATAATACGCATGTAAATACATATGTATATACACACACATTTATTAAAATATCTATATGTGTATATATATTCATTCATGTCAATCTGTCGAATAAGTCTGTAGCTTTATACCGAAAAAAAAAAAGAAATAATCCAGATGAAAGTCACATACATTTTCTCATAAATAATTTTTGCCAAATGTGGTGAAGAAAACCGCGAAGGCTTAAATAAAAGGTGTTTAAGCACAAGACGTATTCAAAATGCGACCAGTATTTTTTTTATCTATTAAATTTGATAATTGGAAATTATATCTTTTATAATTTCTTTTTTTTTTTTCTTTTTTTATATTGATTAAATAGTTTTGTAACATAACGGCCAACTTAAAGACTAGAATTTAAACTATGAAATAACAATATTTCCAAGCACATATGATTACTAAAATTTACGAGTATGACATTCAAACATATCAATCCCAAGATTTAATTTATTTTTTGTGTATAAGAGTTTTTTTTTTTCAATTAATCACACAAGTGATATGATTTTTGAGTACGGTCAGACCAGCTGTATCCGATCTCAGCAATTATATTTGTATCGAATTGGTTCAGGATATATTATTATTTATATATACGTATTTATATTTTGTTTTTTTATTTTCACATTCAAAAAGAAAAAATTTTATAAGTATATATGAATCTTCATGTTCAGAATAAATTTTTACTTATTGTTTTTTTCTTCATTTCACATTGAAACTATTTTCATTTTATATCTTTCCATTCAACTTTCAAGTTTCCTACATAAATTTGGGTGGATACATTTATTTCAATATTTATATATATCGTAAGCGGTATTTATATTAATGAATTTGTATACGTATATAAATAAATATATTATTTAAAATAATGAGAAAAAAAAATAACATAAATTAATAATTAATTTTCACATCTGATGGAACACGTGCTTATTAATGGACGAAGACATTATAATAATTTACATCAACCCCAATTCATCAGAATGAGATGATGATTATCATTAATATTTTGTTTATAATTTAATTAAATTTAATTCAATGTTTAATTTTTTTTTCTTCATTTGTGATGTTTATGAGTCGAAATTCATATAATAATTCTATGGATGAAGCAACCATCAGTTAATTTATTTTCTCTATATCATCACAATATCCTTAAGCAAACTCAGCCATAAAAAAAAAATGCAGTCAACTGCTAGAGAGTCTTATGAAATTATTCAAGCTCTTGCCAACGATCAATATTACTTTTGCTCATTCATTTTATCTCCCCATATCTTAGTTTTGCTTGCCCTTCAAACTAATCCTCAATATTCCCCTATTATATGGAATATATCCACTTGGTTTTACTGTCTCGCACACAAATATATTATCAAATAGACAGAACAAATTTAGCCATATCTATGTATTGCGTATGTTGGATTCATTGTTCCAAATAAAATAAATTGGCTGAGTGCTCCAAGAGACTTATTTTATTTTTTTGCTTGTCTGTCAGTTTATCTCAGCGGAAGCTCTCTTATTTTACTATATCCAGACAAATTATTTGCTACAATAAATGACACAAATGTGATTCTTCAGAATTTACTTAAACAATAAATTTTTTTTATTTTTTATTTTGTTTTCTTCATTTTTTTTTTTTTTTTTCGTTTTCATTCTTGCTCGTTATATCGCATTTTTTTCTCCATTTCAATAATTCTTAAATATACATGTTTATATTTATAGAACGTTTTTTTTTTTTTTGGATTGCACTTTGTATATGTACTAATTTTTTTTAGCCTTATAGAAGTAAATTATATTTCACAACAAATAAAAACACAATAATATCAACTATTCATTCATAAAATTCCAAATAAATTTTGAATAAATTACATATCATTTCATGTTTTAATAATTATGGAACCAATTAATATATTTATTTATATATATGTGTGAGTGTTTGTGTTCCATATACTCTATACAATTAATCTATGATGTATATATACTATACGAATAAATACCAACAATAATCATAATTAATGAAGAGAAATAACACGATAATACTAACGAACTTGTAATAAAAGAAAAATTCTTAACTTTTCATTATTTTCATCTCAAAATTTTGAGAATATAATCAAGCTCATGATTGCACTGGGCCAATCTTACTCTCTATTTTTGTTTCTTAATCATCATTTATATTAAACTGAATAATCTGGGCAAAATATTTTTAAAACCATAAATACAATGATTAAATTATTTTATCATCAAGCATGTTAATTAATTTCTTACAGATCTTAACACTTTATAATTTTTTTTCTCCATATTGAATAATTGATAGAATATAATGCCCACACATTTTTTTTCTTCTGACGATAAATAACTCTATATATATATATGTATGTAAGATGATGGGATTTTTTAATTTCACATTATGTTTTGTTTTAATTGCGTATCAAACGCTACTTTGTTTATTCTCAATAATAACATCAAGTTACTGAGCTATAAATGTGATAGTGTAATAATTGGGACAATTGCACGCGATATCCCGTGATTAATTTGTTATTATTATCTTTAAATAAACTAAAGAATAAGAGATTGACTTCCTTTTTTGTTCAATCAAAAAAAAAATAATATGTATATATATATAGATTTATGTATATATATTAAGGGCAGACACATTAAACAATGACAAGCCCCCCACAGAAGACATATTTAAACATAACATATTTATATATCTATTCCCGATGTTTGGTTTGAGATTAAAATTCATTTTGATTGAGGTATTAATAATGGATTATATCCTTCATTATTTTTTTTTTTTTTTTTCATTTGATATAGATCAATTATATTGAGTTGGTATAAAAATAATACAATACCTCATAGATCATATCCATCATTTCCACATTATTTTTCTCAATTATAATGCATGATTAATTTTTGTTCTTATTTATTTGTTTTTTTTTTTTGGTCATCAGAATAAATAAAGATAAAGATTCGCAAAATCACAAATAGATAAAATATAAAATGAAAATAAAATATAATTGCAAATATCAATGATTGATTTTCCCCTTTTTTTTACGTACGTTATTTAATTATTTATTTCTTTTTTTTTTTCTTCTTTTTGGTGTCAACGTAAAATTTGTTAAAGTATTTATATATCCTGCTGTGCGTGTGTGCCCGAGTGTTTTCACGACAAACTACATTGAATATTGTTGTACGTAGGTTAGATATTATTAATTTCACATTTGTTCGAGCGAATCAACGATACGTATTAATGTAGATTTGAATTGATTTCTCTTTTTTTTTTCTCTCTTTCTTTTTATATAATATTTTTTTACTTTTCTTTTTACGTATAAACTCGCGTGCGAGTTTCTTATTATCTCTTTAGCCTCTTTACAGACATCTATATATGAATAATATTTTGTTTTTTTTTTTTTTTTTTTTTTTTTTTTTTTTTTTTTTCATAATTATCCAGCTGGATAATTTTGTTTGTTAACATTTATCAATAAATTCCGCGTGAACTTTGCGGCGACGAAAAGTTTACATGGAGGATCGTGAGATTTAAGTTTTAATTAGTATCATTGATTTTCTTTCTATCGTCTTGACATATTATTCACAGTAGCGTGAACATAACTTCTCCATTCTCTTTCTGATATTATAATAATAATTATTATTATTAGCAGTAGTCGTATTATTAATGTTACTCCCACGTGGAGCATTGGAAACAATGGGAAACGAGAAATACGAAATTGAATTATTTACTAATGAATGTCACTCGTCATAATTAATTCCACGTATATAAATGCTGAAGAAATTCTTCATGCTCGTTAATTCAACGTTTTTTTTTTGGTTTGTTTCAATTCCGATTTGAAGAACTCAAGAATGAATGAAATGTTAGAAGAAGAAGAAGAAAAGGTAATTTAGAATACAAACAATCGGCACATTCTCGAATATTCTCACAATTCTGCGTGTATAACAATCTTAAAAACAAAATTGTTCAACGAGAGATTCACAAATTTATATATCATAACAGTGCAATATATATCCCAATCTATTTCAATTTCACAGAAGATATTTTCATAAAAGAAAATCTTACGAAGAAAAAAACTAACTAACTCATATTGATGATGAAATATTTTAAATGCCGAAAAATTGATTGTACTTTTAAATTTATCATTATTAAAAATTTTACTGTTAATCATTGTGCATTTATCTATTCATGCGATTGTCGCGTAATAAATATCATTTTACTTTATAAACAATTACACGAGTTATGAATATAGTTTTGTGAGACGAGAAGAAAAAAAATTTACATAAAATACAATGAATGTGATTGGCAGGAAGTTTTCACAAAGCAGGCGGGATGATAAAGAGTTTTGTGTATGATTTTTTATATCAAGGATACTGATTTTTTTTTCCCCTTTCCACTATATACCATTTTCAATTTACCGTACGATGACATCCGTGATGAGTTGAAATTATCGTTTAGATATTCATCGAATATCAGAGATGTCAGTTTTGCTGCCAAATATTTTTATCAATTGATCCTCGTAATCATCAATATTACGTTTCATCAGTTGCATACATGGCCCGAGGAGTCGTTCAAAAGCTTCAACGTCCAAAACTACAACAAAATAAAATATCACAATGAAAGAAAGTGAATTAATAGCAACGTCAGTGCCATTCATACATCAGCGAACATCTAATCGATAAACCGATGTTCAGCGAGAGAGTACATATATGCATCGATACTTACAGGCAAGCTTGACATTTCCAACTGCGTAAGCGGAGGCGGCGCGTGGCTTATGTGTGACTAGAGCCAGTTCACCGAGATAACCACCAGCAGGTACACGATTAATCTATGAAACAAAATATTAAATAAAATTATAAAATGAATTGATTTATCATGATAAAGAAAAAACAAAATTAATTCAAATATTTATTTGCAATTTTCGAATAAATATTAATCAATACGAGACAAATAAAATAAAGATAATATAATGAAATGTATATTTATTTTATTTACCTCAACTTCACGTCCATTGTCACCGATAATTGTAATTCTGACAACTCCATCCTCAACAAAATACATTCCATCTGCCATATCACCTTGACGAATAATTTGTTCACCATCAGAGAAATTTTTTGGGGCTAATGCGTCAGCAAGATTCATCCGTTCGTAAGCCTATAAATGATAATGTGTTTAGGATAATAGTATTGTCTATTATTTCCTTTTATTTATGGAACTAAAAGAGAGCTTGATGACGGTGGATGAAATCAATGGCCATGACATACATTCTATATTTTTTTTTTTTCATGCGCTGCACGTTAAATACATACCTCCAATGATTTGAGCATGGGGACCTTGTTTATAAGATTCTCATACATTTTACGTTTTTTATGTGCAGACTTCAATAGTATACGTCGGAATGTTTGTCGATTCATGGCCCACAATGTGCCCTCCGTAATGGCTTTAATAGTCGCTGCACGTGGCATGTTATAAAGGAGTGCCAGTTCACCAAATGCCCCGCCATTGTTATACGTGTGTATTAGTGTGTCAACTCCCGACGGATCTTTTACATACACCTCAAATTGTCCCCTTTGGAAATAAAACCAAACAATATATAAACAATTAAATAAATGAATGAATGAAGATACGAAATAAATAAATTGAAAATATCGGTAGATTAATAAAAAGAGAAAAGAAAAAATACGAAATTTTTCATCAATTAAAATAAAAATTAATTTAGTTTTTTTTTTTTTTTTTTAATATTGACGTTACTTCTCGCACTATCTCTTAATACAATTGAGAACTTGTTGAATAAATTGCCTACCTTTCAATAACATAAAAATTGTCACCGTCATCTCCCTGACGAATAATAAAATCACCAGGATTAACATTTTTTTCAAACATCGCATCGAGCACATCTGCCATTTGTTCCTGCAAAATAGTAAACACCAATAAATGTTTATTCCAATATATTTCATCGCTTATACTGAATAAAAAAAAAATATAACGTAAAAAATATCGGGATTATTGGACAATATATTTTATTTTCTGTGTCTTTTCTATCTCTCATATTTTTCCTCTTTCTATATTTCCACATATTCACACAGAAAATATATAAATATTTATAAACATTGTGTATCGGTTTACCTTATCGAGAGCACGAAATAGGAGAATATTTTTGACGCTCTCACTCAGCCTCTGCCGTTGCTCATCACTCTTTGGATGTACCACCTGCAAATATAAAAAAAAAACAAATAAATAACTATAAAATAAATTGATAACAAAAATAAATAAATGTATAATAAAAAAATCTCCCTAAATATATTTCACGTTCATCAAAGTAATATTTTTATTTCCAACAATTTTATTCATACTCCCAAACAACACACATATATACATTCGTGTATATATTTATAAAAGCGGCAAGATACACTTGACTTTCAGGTACAAGAGTACACCTGATATAATTGTTACTTTGGCGCATGTCACGTGCTCCTTACATCGACCCTGTGCCCACCACGGGATTATATCAATATTTAATGCAATGAAATAGAAGAAAAAATTCTTCCATCTTTAAAAAAAAAAAAAATAAAAAAATATTCATAAAAATAAATTATTAAACGCGGCGTATTTTATTTTTAATCTCAAATATACATACTCAATTAATATCAATCAAGCTAATTTCCGTTTATTGGCGGGAAATATATAATATACAATATAATACTGATATGATAATATTAAATTAATATAATTCATAGCAATTTGCCATCAATTATTTGCTTATTAATTTGAGATGATCTATTAAAGTATATATTAATTAAATGACAATGCTTTTGAAACATATTTATGATATTTTTATAATATCTAAGGGATAGCAGGTTATACTCTATGATACAACTCATGTTGATATAAGGTTGACTGCTCAATGTCGTGTAAATATTCTCCTATATATTTTTTTCTATACACACATTGATGGATTATATGATACGAGAGGGGGTTATCGAGCATGTGTCTGACGTCATAAAGGCTTTATTACCCGCATGATCGAACAAGGTGAACCTTTTTTTAATTGTCAAAGAGACAGGTGCTAAACACTGATGAAGATATTCTATAATATCTCGTGGTAATAGATGAATATTTGCGATTATTATATTAATAACGATCATATAATAATGTAAGGAATAAATAAATAGTTAATATCAATTGAAGACAATAAATGATAATGTATAAACACAATTAATTAATTAATTAATTAATAGATAATTAAATAAAGAAATGAATTGTTGGGAATAATAGCTTGTCAGTTTAATTAAATTATTTTTTGTTTGTTTTTTTATTAATTAATATTTATATATTTATTATATTCACCCTGACACCTTCATCCTCTTCATCCTTCTCTGGATCATATGTCTCAGCAAAAACACTTTTTCTCCTGATGGCAAATCTACCAACTGGTGGCTCTGTAAATGAATTAAATATGATAAAATTATGAATACACACTGACTTGTTTATACATTGATTAATCTAATTTCAAGATCTATCTCTAACTCTCCCTCATTCCCTGTTCACTTGTATTAATTAATACAGATGTGTATAAAATATATACATGTATTTGAACATATAAAATAAAAGAGCATATAAACAAATTACAAAGTGAAAAATAAAACACGTAGATGTTTTTAATGAAGATAAATATTTATATGCAGAAATATTATATTTGATAAATAATTATTTATAATTATATTGCAGTGAAATTTTCATTGAGAAAATTAAATTTTTATTTACTCAGAACTCTTGTATTATATAATTCTTCACAAGCAGTGTTTAAATTTCAAAATTTTATATTGAATAATCAAAATTAGCAATAACTTTTGCTCTGTGATTTCTATTTATATCAAATCTCTAGAGGTGGACACCCGAGATAGACTAAAGAATGTACAATTGTTGAATGCCATTCACCGAGCCAATTAGATCAACTTATCTCAAAATTCAAATAAACATCTCTACCTATTTTTACAAAAATAAATAAATGACAAAATTATTAATATAAATACGTAAAAAAAAAACAAAATAAAATATACATATAAATATGTGTATAATTATTTGAATTACCTTCCTCGACTGATTCGTCGGGTGTTGATGAGCATGTAGCATTCGATTGAATCAACATATTTTGCCGATTATCACGTAAACGAGTGAAAAAATCAACGGCATAATCAATTATATCCCCCGGTTGTTCAAGTAAATAACTGATCGTAAATTCGAGCAGTATATTCCTGAGGTCGTCCGGCACCGTGATCTTGCCAACGTTTCTTTGGCAACTCATCGTCGCGCTCAGAGAAAATCGAAGCCGACCTCCGTGAGTGAACTCGCGCGCCGAGGATCCAGAACTCGTCCGCACTCCACACACTACTACAACACCCAAAGTCTTTTAATTATTATTATGATCTAAATGATTTAATTATAATGACAATGATAATAATAATAATCTTTTTTATTTATCTAATTATTTATTCTATTAATTTATTTATATATTTATTATTATTCCACCTTGAATCTTAGATATTTTTTGGAGATGGTCTTGAATTTGTCCCTTTTATCGTGGCCTCAAAATAAGACATACAACACAAATTCACGTAATATTATTCGTACGTAGATAATTGGCTAGGTACTTTATACGTATACAGATAGATAAATAGGTAGATAGTCCAAACTTATGACAAATATTACAAGTATATTTGTGTAAATATTTATTGGTTATTAATATTCTTCTTCTTCTTAATATAATTTCACTCTGTCATAATTTATCAATTTATTTAGGACTAATAATTTATATCTCGACCTTGTCCTTATACTTTTTTTTCCTGGTCCTTTAATTCAGTTGACGCCACCCAACTATCATTGACTTCTGTCACACACTCTCACTGATATCCAATCATTGATTCATTCTCTTGTTTGAACCTTTATCTTGGCCCACCGTAGACAAAATAAAATCCGTACGGAGAGATTTTTTTATCACAGGCAACAACAAAATATATTCTCTTTTTTTTTTTTGCTCTTTCCACTCCTGATGCGCGGTGCAATCCGTGTGTTAAACACCCACGAATGTACGCCGATCGTGCGCAACTTGACGTTGCTGTGCTGTGTGTGCTTTAGTGCTTTGAAAGATGGCGACGATGAGAAAGAAATATGTATATAGATATGTACATCAAAGAAAGACACGGGACAATTTTGGTATGTGTGCGTGAGTCATATTGCAGCTGTATTAAAGGTGTAGGTAAATGTCTATCTATGATATGAAATTTTGGATTGTAGTTGGATGGAATTATGGAAGGGATACAAAATATATGTAATATGTACATATATGTATATAGATGAATAAAATAATTATTTAATTTAATATAATATTTTTTTAGAGAATGATTATTGATTATTTATATATGAATGGTGATTATTGTTGCTATAAAATTTATTTTTGTTTCTTTGAATTTGATGCCTATGTTCAATCTACCGAAGTCTAATGTCATCAGAATGTCTATTGGAGGAGAATTGATCTCATATGTAATGTTTGATGAACATGAATTTTATACTCAAATGGACATTGATAAAGTAAAGAGAAGAAAGGAATTTATTTATAATAGTTGAATGTTTGATAAAAATTATTGAATAGTTATGGGATTTGAATGTATTTTAATTTGAATGTGTTATTTCATTTTATTGTATTTGAAAATTTCGGTGAATAAGTTTCTACGACATGAAAAAAAAAATATTTGTGGTGACATTACCGACCGATAATATGGAAATAGTTTATGTAGTTTACGTGTAGAGGGATCGGATCTTTCATCTTCCTTTTTTCGCGTGCTATTCATCCGGTACGTTCTTGATTTAACATTTCAATAAATAATACGTAGAAATAAATTAAAAAATTGGGTAAATACATTGAACAAATTAACTAGTGATTTATATATTTTCAGTATTTATAATGTATATTAGTGATTGTTTATAAATAATTATTGATGTGAACGGATTCTTATGTGATCACTCATATGGTGATTATCGCCATTGAGAAAAATTGTTGTCAATAGTGTTGAAAAATTTATAATTATTCTGTTTATTTTATAAAGTGTTGAATTTTAATTGCATGATACTGTGTTGAAAATTTGATTAAATAAATTCTTCATTTATATTAAATTTGCATATAAGGTTATACGATAGTTGATAGAAAAAAAAAACCTAACCTCACTTATTTTTCATACACAATAGTTAGATGTATATGAGCGTACATTGTTGAACGGTGAATTAATAATCTTTTGTTTGAATTTATTAAAGAAATGGCAGACACAACTGCACCATCTAAAGTAAAATCCAAGGCGGCGCCGAAGGAGAAAAAACCTAAGGAAAAGCCATCAGAGCCAATTCCATTGAAAAAAAGGCCATTCAAGAGACATGGACGGCTTTACGCCAAGGCGATTTTCACAGGTTATAAACGTGGTCTTCGTAATCAACACGAGCATACAGCTTTATTGAAAGTTGAGGGTACTAGAGTAAAAGACGACGCAGGTTTTTATGTTGGCAAACGATGTGTCTATGTTTATAAGGTAAATATCATTAAAAACTCTGCATTGATTCTATAATTTAACATAAAAATCATTTACGAAATGAGACAATTAATATCATCGATATTTGAATTTATTCCAGGCAAAAAATAGGACTCCAGTTCCCGGCAAAACTACAAGAAAAACAAAAGTAAGAGCTATCTGGGGTAAGGTCACACGTCCACACGGTACCAGTGGATCAGTACGTGCTAAATTCAAGAGAAATTTACCAGCTAAAGCTATGGGACACCGCATCAGAATTGTAAGAATTTTAAAATATCAAAAATTAATTTTTTTTTACATCAAAAAACAATTTTATCTCATTATAACCTAACTTTTTTTCTTATTTCATTTCAGATGTTGTACCCAAGCCGAGTGTAAATTAATAATTTGAACGTTATAAACAAATAAAGACCAATTTGTGGCATAAAATTATTCTTTTATTTGTTATTATTTTCCCTTTCCTGCGACTTTACATTTCGAGTTTCAAATTTATCATTTATGATGATAATTCATCGTCACATGGACTTTATAGAACCTCTCTTTTTTTTTTTCCTTCAATAGTTCATCATACATTTGTTTTATAACAATTCCATTACACATCCAAATAAAAATTATTATGACTAAGTAATGAACGAATATAATAAAAAAGTAAATGATTAGTCTTTTATAAATATCGATGATTTCAATAAAGAGAAAATAATTATTGCAAATTCTACAAGAGCAATTATTTTTGCTATCATTTATTAAAATTTATCCATTCCTCGTACGATAATAATTATTTTCTCCTTATTGAAATTATTAATACTAATAATAGCTCGACCGTTCATCTAATTTTTTTCTTCATTACTTATCACAATTTTTATTATCATTGGACATGTATATAAATGATTTATTGATTGATTTTTGCATACTGATAACTAAATTCAATCGTGTTCAAAAGATTTTGCGCACTGCGCACTTTTCTCTGACACAATTTTTTATAGTGGAGAGCTCTCGATCGAAGCGCCACTATTGGATTTTCGAATGAACTTCAAGTGGCCGTGGCGTATAATTATTTTCTCTGAGCTGTCAACATTACATGCGTTGTCGTGTCGCTCGTAAAAAATAAAAAAAATAGATAAATATATTTCCACAAATTCACAGATATATTTTTAAAATTAAAAGAAATATAACGTGAATTAAGGAGAATTAAATAAAATTATGGAATGATAATTGAGCGTTACAGAATCATTTATAAATAAATATAAAAGATTAAAAATAAATTATGATGTTTTGCTGCTTCAGAAATTGTTTCAATGGATTCGGTTTGCCTGGTGCGAAACAATCACAAAGAGAAATAAATCCAATATCATTGGATACTTCTCATATGGGTGGGTAATAATTGCAGAAAAATTCAACAAAAATTAAATTAAAAAATATTACATGACAATAAAATGAAATTGATTATTATAATTTTATAACATTGTATTCAAAGTAATTTATGTATGTTTATAATTGTATTTTAGGCCATGAAGTTGTCATAGTGATGAATGGTCTACGAGTATGTGGACAAGGTTGTGCACTTACAAATGTACCTCTCGTTCAAAGTAAAAGTTATTTTGAAGTTAAGATAAGACAAGACGGTGTTTGGGCTGTAGGATTAGCAACAAGATCTAGTGATCTTAATACAGCAATTGGTGGCAATGACACTGAAAGTTGGGCATTGAATTCTGATGGTATTATTAGACATAATAAACAAGAACTTTATAAAATACAAAATCTTGTTCAAGAAGGAGATATTATTGTAAGCACTAATGAAGAATTTTAATTATTAATATTATAATATGCTATTTATTGGTCAATTTCATTGTCACAATTATTATTACAATGCAGGGAGTTTCATTTGATCATGTGGAACTTAATTTTTATGTGAATGGCAAATCAATAGATGCACCTATTATGGGAATCAAAAGTACAACATATCCTGCACTTTATGGTACGAATTTTTATATTTTTTCTCTATCTTTTATTTAGCGGAAAAATTGAATATATAATTAAATTGTTGGGGAATTAATAGTAAATATTGGGGATTATTTTTTTTTATATTTTAGTATTTGTATTGAATATGAAATGGATGAGTAAGATTATTTGTTTAGATGTTTATATAAATATTAAAATGAGTTATGAATTGTAATTTTATTTTAATGATTTATTTTTTCAATTTCAGTTGACGATGGAGCGATATTGGATTTAATACTTCAAGATTTTACTCACTCACCACCAGCTGGATTTGAAAAAATTATGGTCGAGCAATCTCTTCTCTAACAGCACTTGATAATTTATGGTTGAATTATTTATTTATTAATTAATTGATTGATGGATTATGTAACTATGTACTTCCTTATTGAATGCCTTTTCCTTCTTCTTCGGAGTTAGGGAGCATTTACACGAGTAGATCTAATAATTTATATGGATGAATTTAATTTGATTGTACAGAAAAATGAAAAAAAAAAAACGAAAAATAGTTATCAAGTTTATAATACAAAGGCCACAATAATGAGAAGTTAATTGATTGATTCATATATTAAAATGGAGGAAAATATACTTAATGAACTGAAATAAACAAATAAACATTTTCAATACATTGATTCAGTGAAATTTATTTTGTTAATTCACAAAAATACAATACCTCAATGGCTTTAGGCCTTTTTTTTTTTTGTTCATTGTTAATATGTATTATGTCATGAAGTATTGTGAACAAAAAAACCATTTTGAGAATTTTCCAGGATTTATTAAAATGTTTTTTGCACACTTAATATTAATTATTGTAACTTCGCAATTTACATATTACAGTTACTATATAATTTTCAATATTTTTTCATCAGTGGATTTGTAATATGTTTCCACTTTATATACGTGTGTATACAATTTATTAATATTTTTTTTTATATAATAATTAATATACGTTTTCATATTTGCTTTTTTTGTTTTAATTACTAATGGTATAAGTATATACATTGGTTGTTTTTCAAGCAAGGTACCGATGACATTAGGCCCTATCATTGTTTGTTTCAAGAGGCGCTTTCAATCTTCATGGCATTTTATTCTTGTTTAAATTTTTTTTTTTCACAATTTTCGTTGACAGAAAAATCACTGGATAACATGACTCTCATATTGCGGTTATATTAACAAACTTCTTTTTTTTCTTTCTTTTATTCTCTTATTTTTCATTTAAGAACATTAAAGCTAATGTCACAATGTGACACTTTTTATTAACTATAGAATTATTCAAATAATCAACAACACTTATAGTTTAAAAAATTTTTTCCAAAGATTCGTAAGTGATGATTACACATCACAAGTTGAGGTTTATATAACTCCTTATTTTTTAATTCATTTTTATCCAATAATGAAATGAAAAAAAAACAATAATTATTACTTGCGATAAAAATGCACACTGAAATATAGTGTTTAACCTAAAAATCAGCTTTGACAAATGCGGCAGGAATTTTCTCGTTTGAATATTATAAAACAATATATTCAATTATATAAAATAAAAATTGTTTGAATATCAAAGCGTTGCAATTCTCTATTATAATTTGTGCTTTTTGAAATGAAAATCAATCAAGAAAATAGTTAATAAAATTGAATATATAACCTCGAAAATCATTATCATTCTCATACATATTTGTTTTGTTTATGCAATTAATATTATCATATGGCGATGTATATAGTGTATAAAACAATTATTTGCTCAATCATTATTGTGCTCTGTGCTGTCGACATTACTCAAAACTATTCTATAACTAAACTTATATAAAAAAAAAAAAAAAAATACGTAAATAAACAATCATAATATATCTTTGGTCCTTAAAATTAATATTACGCACAATCTTCATTATAAATATCAAATAATTTGATTAATCGATGAAATAAATGCAAGAAAAAAAAATATCCTGCGCTTTTTTTTTATACATATAAAATGGATGGTAACACACACTGCAAACAGTAAATTAATTTTATGACTATACAATTAGATTATATTCAGTTGAAGGATCAAGTGTCGAATCTTGAGAATAGCTATTTGCTTCGATATATTACAATTAATGCTTTTTAAATTTATTTTAAGATGATTGAATAATGATTATTTTAAAAATTGCCAGGTAACCCATCAAGTCTTATTGCACTTAAAATGTTTACATGATTCAATATCAATTAGCGCTTTTTTTTTTGATACTTATTTTGTAATTATAATAAAATGTAATCGACTTTCATTAATTCTCATTTTCAAGCATACAAAAAAATGAGGAGAAGAGAGGAACAATAAATCGGTGGCTATATATGACTAATGCGTACTCAACAATATTATAAATGTTAAGTAGACACAACTTCAAGTGCTTTTAAAAACACATTTATGCGAAAGGACGTTTATAATTACTATCACTTGTAATTTTGTATCAATTTTATAGATGTAAATTGCATATATATTTAAATATACACGAAAATCATCTAAGATTTAATTAGGCTGACAGATTATAATTTTTTTCTTTTTGTTTACTTTGTATTTAATACAATTGCTTCAACTACTTTCAACTTTATTGGGATATAAATAACCTTTATGAGAATTAAAAGGTTCTTTTTTTTTTTTTTTGTTATACAGCTAGAGGTTATATTTCTGTCGTAGAATTCAATTAAATTTAATTGGAGATCACGATAAACGTCACAACATGATGATTATTTTGAAATTAAGTGAGAAGCATTTAGCCAATAAGAACACTTATTTGAGTTTTGTATGAAATAATTTTAAACAAGAAAATTGATGATGTTTTTTTTTTATCATAGTTAAATAAAACTTAACATGATGAAAAATTGATCATAATTTTTTAATTTTATGAGTATTAATTTTTATAAGTTCAAAAATTTCTAATTCATATACATGTATATGTATGTAATACGTATACAGAGAAGAAACTCTTAAATATGAATAACACGAATATGCCTAATGCACATCCTTTATTCGGTTTCCTGTCGGAAAATACCGTCTTTGAATACTAATTTCAGATCCTTGAAAACGAAAAATTTGTCACTAAGACTGACGCGTTTTTTTCTTTTAATTTCATCGCACGTCATTTAATTTTTTTTATTTGTTATTATTAAAATAAAAAATAACGTATAGATTGAAGCTGCAATTATCACACAATCAATCAACTTAGAAAAATATATATGCATACATCACTCAACTAAATTTATTCATAGATATTAATCGTAAATTTTACGATTTATCTTTATTATTTTTTTTTCGATTTTTTTTCCAATATTTTTTTGTATAAATAATAGATTTACTCAAGTTGATGCGATTGGCTAATACACTGGGGTTTTTTTTTCATTATATAAAAAAGGATATGTAACATTTAATAATTGTATGAATATAAATTTATCATACAGGGGCATTTATTATCCTCACTATAATTTATGTGACAATGCAAAACCGATTGTGACGAAAAAAGAAAAATTGATTCTCGAAATAAAAGTTATACACAGATTACGTATAAAATTTCTTGAAGTATATACCGTTCGATAAAAAATAGAAAGAATTGAAACAGAAAAAAATTTATACGAGGAATAAAAAGTTTCCAATAACGCAATAATTATTTCATTCACACTCATATTAATCTACATTGACGGAATAATAATGAGTTTGTTAATTTGAATATGCTATTGAGTTGTTGTTTGCTCCTTTTTTTTTTCTGCTAAATTACATTTATATAACCGAAAATAAAATAGAGATAAACATACGTTATTTATCGTCGCACATAAATGTGTAGAAAATTTAGAATGGAAAAAAATTCCACGGAACTTATTGCAAAAAAGCACAAGATATCTGTTAGCTACATATCTGTATCCAGAAGAATATTTATATCAAACATTCCTAATAAATCTCAGATATTAGTTTTTCCCTTTTCTGATATTACTTTCATACTTATTTATTTATTAAATAATAAATCATATAATGTCATCAGTAAAAAAAAAATATATATATAATAAAAAAAGAAGTTATTTGATCCGTTTTATAAGACTGATGATGACGATGAGTTAATCGAATTAATATGTAAATAAATTGTCTGCATAATCTTCTTTGGTTGATTGAAACGATCAAGCATTTGGTAAATAATATACATTCACGAATTAAATAAAATCTATAAAATAACTTGGTGTGAGAAAAAAAAAATGGGCAGCGATTTCCTGAGTTATTGGAAAATTCTACACGTTCAATACGTATTATATGTATGTCAGAAAACGACTCAATCATTGTCAGTCGTATCTTCAATTACTGAATCCCAATTGAACTCTGTTGCGCTTTGTCGCGATGGCAACTCACCGAGATGTTGAAAACGTTGAACAAAATATGGATCACGTGCTCTCAATCGTCTGAATCTTTGGAATACAAGTTCCTTGGCAAACTCATATAGCTGCAAATCGAGTTTATTTAGTCGTCGCACTTCATCCAATTGTTCAGGTGTTAAAGTTGCCATTGTTGCAGCGCTTAATGTTGCATTGTGCTGTTCAAATGAAACGGCAAACCGCATACCGAATGTTTCCTCGAATGAGTATTGTCCCACCTGCGCAAAAAAAAAAAAAAAAAAAAAAATTGTGATAGTAATTGTTAGTCTTTAGAAATATTTTATAATGAACATAAATATATTGCCACAAGTTTCACTTGCTCTAGACATTTCATCACGATACTTAATTGAATATTCAATTAGTCTTGATGGAAAATTTATTGAAACGCAACTTCCAATTAAGTGGAAATTCGTATTTGAATATGATATAGCATTTTCATATTAGCATTTCTTCATAGTAATAAAATGCAAATAAATTATATTTCCAGTTATTCTTGAGATCATGCAGTTGGAAGTGAGCAGAAATAAATTACCAACTTGGTATAAACATATTCTTCTGAATATTTAAATTTATATTGAATATAAAGAAAATTTTATTTAATGTGGTGCAAAAAATTAATATTATTCTCTTCATTTCCATAAAACTTTACAACAAAAACAGATAGTTTTTAATATTCAGTTTTATTTTTATTGATAATTAAAAATTACTGAAAATTCTAATTGTTTTAATCAAAGGCCAGTTTTACTTTACGTTTAAACAGAAGAAAAAGGGGGAATAAGAAGGAACAAAACACAAAGTTCAACTCAAGCTGCATTACATACTGATAATGTCAAACATTCATTAAGTAAACAATATATACCGGCTGATGGGGGAGAAAAAGAAAACTTTGAACGCGGCACACACATGGTCGACGAGAATCTCGAGATAAATATTTATACAAGGATTAGTATTCTCAAACATATTTTCTATGATGATGTTTAAGTGGCATATATTGTACAATAAAAAACAGCCGGAAGTATATTTTTTTCTAATTCTCTTATCGACAAAAGATTTATCAATATTATTACACATCAAAATTTACTTACTTTTTGATATTCCGTAAGCATAATTAATGGCATAGATTGTAAATTTCGTTGAGCACTCTCTAACATTAAACTATCTCTTTCTGCACTTGATAACGATGAATTGTAGCATCCAATCACTGATAAATCCGCGAGCATTCTTGTTTGACGATTATTCGCCAAATTAGTCGAGCACGCCATAAACTATCGCATAAATAAAAACAATTATAATGTTATTATAAAAAACTAAATTCAACAAGTTTAAATTTGTTTCTCTTAGTTTTTTTAAACCAACCAATTTATAATTGGTAAAAGAATATTACTATTACAATTAGATTATAAATATAAAGACAATTTAAAAAATTATACCTCCTCTAATGAAACACCTTGCCAATTTGGTCCTGAATAACATTGTGGTATATTGGCCATTGTTCCTCCACACCAATGTCTTGCATTACGCCACGTAGCACCTCTTTGAACGTGACGATATTCCGACAAATATCTCGCTACTGGATCACGTATAATAGTGATATAAAAATACCGTCGTTTATTATCATCGCCTTCAATTTTATTTAATTCTGAATCAACGCAATTTGTTAATTCAGTCCAGTCAGCATGAAGGCCACATTTCCAGCCAGTTGAGTAACGTGAGAATAACCAATTCTCATCACGATTAGGACGAAAGCAAAAGCAACGTTTTTTTCTTCTTTGACATGAACATGGTCGTTGAAGATCCAAATCTCTTACTAAATGTTTCCCAAATAATGTACCTCCTGTTAAATAGATATAAAATAACAATAAATAATTATAAAAATATAATACAAGTATTAATATAATTTATAATGAATGTTGAATGTTATTTACCAGTTTTTTGAATATGAAGAAATACCATAACATCATTTGCATTAATATCAAATTGGAAGGTATCATTATTAAATATATCATCATATCCAAGACTGCCTTGAATACTTTGGAGCTTGAATGATGGATGAATTGGTGATAATACATTTCTATGTAATTCTCCTGATATTGAAGTTGATGCTGGCCCTGTTCCTTGCCCAAAACCATCAGATAATTTCGTTGTCTCTTTGACATAACGATTTGTTAATGCACATACATTATCCGGACAAAAATAACCGAGATATACAATGCCAGTGAGTGCAAGCAAAATGCAAATGCCAACTACACCCCGTAACCGTTTGCTACGGGCACGAGTTTCCATGATCAACGTATTGTCTCATATGGAATTGTTATAAATAAAAATACTATTCAATTGTTAAAATCATTTTCACATAATAATCACTTTTTTTATATTTTTTCATTTATATTTGGATCTGTTGTTACGTTTATTTGATACTTTTTTTCTTTTTGTTTAGTGTATGTGTATAGATTAGAGTAAAAAAATTACATTGACGCACGCTCCATCCGTAGCAATGAACCCACAAGTTTGATCTTTTTGTATATCTTCACACACGACTCTCAACATATATTATTTGAGAGAAGGAAGGAGAGAGAGAGAGAGAGAGAGAGGGAGATAGTGAGAGAAAATAAGAGAGAATTGGCCGCTGCGCTGGCCAAATGATGTAACATCGCATCAGGCAATGTGTGTTTGCAACAATAAAACTATATGGCTATAATGGCCATGGTGAAACAACGATACACCACCTCCTACTTTGGATCTGTCTTACTGATGGTCTGTCAAGAAAAAATTTTTCTTTGCCCCTCTCCATACAAAGAAATAATATGATCTGTAAAAAAGATAACCTAACCTCCCCACTATTTCTACACACTCGTATATAGTGATAGTGTATGTATACAACAATACAAATTGTCAAGTTAGTAGCGCCACGACGTTCTTTTTTGTAAACTGTATACTCTGCATTATCGATAACAAAATGGCGTAATGGCGGGAATATTTTTAGGATTGAGGTTAGGTCAAGATGGGTTTTTTAATTCAAATTTTCACTTGAATAAATACAGTGAAATTATTTATTTATATTTTTGGTGATTAATTTATTTATATGTAAATGATTATTTGTAATTTTTGAGGAATTCGAGTTGGAGATGTTACAGATGGAGCTTTCGTAAATATGATTCACGAACAATTGATTTTGAATTTTATATATTATCTTTTTGTTGGTAATGTAGATAATTTTATCGTCTATCTGCGAATTTAGCGCTACTGATTTGGAATTTATGAAAAACTCATGGGTGTTTTTCACACTGTTTTCCTTTGCGTAGTTTCTCTCTGAGATTTTCATAAAAGTTGTTTTGCAATCTGTCAAAAATACACTTACATTGATTTGTATATCCATAAAAAACAGGTAAAAGTTACATGATTAGTAGAAACTGATAAAACTTGTTATTAAATTGATTGGAAAAACCTGGCAAGAGATAGATATTCAAAGCATACGTTGAATTAATGAATTTGAGGTTAGTCGTAATACTTTTTATTATTAATTAATCAACTACACATACCTGTCACAACATGTACATTATTTTAATAATAAATTCATGAGGATATGTCAATTAATTATTTTATTTACAGTTTTTGTTAGATTTCAACGTCAAAATGGTCGCCATTGAATTATTAGAGGAGAGAGTAACGGAATTGGAGAAACGTATTTATGGATCGTCTGTTCCGTTAATTGATGATCCACTGCCACAAAATTCAATAGTTGATAACCTACTTCATATTAATACACTGATTTCATCTTCATTATCGGGTCAAGAGAAAGCATGCGCCCTTGTTAAACGCCTGCCAGAATTAAATGAATTATTGGATCTATCTTACGATGATGATGAATTATATACTGAAGCTAAATTTGAGATCATAATGGCAATGCAACAGGAATTGAAAAAGAATCTAGAATTATTGAATAAAATGAATGAATTAATGCCGGTATTGGAAATTGATCGTATTAAAAATGTACCGGAATTAACACCAAAGTTAGAACATTTAACTGTTAATTATTTACAAGCTTATGAAAATTCCAGTGAAATTAATAGGTCTATGTATGAGGTTTTCTCAAAATATAATAATATTATGGATACAATTTCGAAATTGATGTTGAGCTTAGATGCAACAATTACTGCTGCAGAAGTTGCAGCAGCACCAAAAAAACAATTAGATTAAAATTACTTAATATAATTTACTGATAATTACTATTATTGTCTATTTAAATTCGTCTTGTTATTAGGTATAGTTATAATACTATAACTAAATTAATGATTTATTATTGTCTCATAATTAAATTAAATATATAATAATTCTCAACACGTTATTTTTATATCATAATTAATATTTATTTATTATTTTTTATTCTCATTAAAATATCTGGGCATTCATCCGTGACTATATGCATAATAATATAGACATAAATTTAATTATGTATTATAATAACCAGATATTGAATTTAATTATATATATATACATATAACAATCATGATAAAGCTGTAAAGGCAAAAAATAGGTCTTGGGAAGTTTATTTAAATACACTAATCAAAGACCACAAAGATCTGAATTATTTTATACGTAAAAAAAAAAAAAAATGAATCTGATATCTCTTATTAAACAATTGCTTTATACAATATTTACAAAAATTTCCTGGATGGAAGAACTTTTTTTTTTTCATGTTTAATTCATGAGGAAGACAAGTGTGAATGGGAATCTGTGATGTCCTGATTAAAAAATTTTGTTTCCATGATCACAAACAGGAATCCAGCGATATAATTGCCGTTAAGTTGAAAAAAAAAGTTCAAGTTTGAATTTGCAGAGCAGGAATCAAATGTTGAAGCCAAGAAATTGCTGGACTGAGACTTGAATAAATGGCTGGATGTCCTCTCGAACATCGGCTGTGATGACTGAGCAAACCTTGTATTTCCCATCGACCGGTTTCAGTTGCACACATCAATGGTGCTCCTTCATCATTCTAAAGGTAAATGATAAATAAAAATTCAATGCTTTAATAGAAAAGATTCTAATTTAAAATAAACTAGAAATGTAAGAAAAAAAAAATAACTTACATAACAGGTGCCTTTATCAGTGCCAGTGAAACCTGCGCAGATATTACTTTTCGTTATGAATCCAGCGTAATGGCTAGTTGCATTACACTCTTCCGTATTGTAAATAGGTATTGGCAGGAAATTAAGTTTAAGATTAACGTCTCCGTTAATTGGAAAGCCCCAACCGACAGTTACGCACAACGCTCTTGGCTGAAATATAAAAATAAATTAATTAAATGCAAAACAAAAATTATAAGCAACATTTTTTCTTCTTATCATTTAAATTACCTGAAGCTGTTGACTGGGTAGGCAAACAGCACTAACATTTCGTGAGAATACTAGCGGACGTTCAAGTTGAATAAGAGCTATATCATTATTATACATGAACTGATTATATTTAACTTGAGGATAAGGAATTATATTTTTTACTCCAATTGATTTTTGAAGATCTCTGCCAATGAACAATTCCCAATGATCGCTTTGTCTGTATCTAAAAAAAAAAAAAAAACAAAGGAAACAAATGGAATAAATTATACTCTCAATTATTTTTCCAATAATCTAACAATAATATATGTTATCAACATACTTATGAATGCAAGAATAGCTCGCTAAAGCGTGCATTGGTCCAAGTACACTTGCGGTACAAGCTGCGCCGTTTTTCATCTCTTTCAACAACGCAACACTTGACCATTGTCCTTCACCCGCTGGAGTACCACCCACTAATCTTGCGGTTGGTCCCTCATTATCTGGTACACTACCACAAGAAAATTCTTGACATGAAATCTTGACAACGTTTCCCATTTCACATGAATCAGTAATTTCTAAATATGATACAAAATTTGAATTATCATCGTGATAATTTTTATTTAATCGTAAAAATTTTCCTCCCTCATTTTTTTGTGCAAGTGTCTGAGTTGTTTCTGATCCAAAGTATCCAAGCGAACGACAGTAAGAGTCACTGACATTTTTATTCCAATTATCAGCACAAACCATGTAACGTAAATTATCTGATTGTTTAATTTTCAACAATGTTGGCTGTGGTCCAGCACTTATTGCTGTTGGATCGTCGTTAATTAATGTTTCTTCAGTATTTCCCATTGACATATTAGCTATCAGACAATCCCATTCATCTGATAAATCAGGACAATGTTCAATACCATCGCACACAAGATTTGAAGCAACACAACCACCAGTTTGGCATTTAAACTGATCCAAAGCGCAATCACAAAGTTTTTCATCTTCACCGTTGGCACATTCGGGCACACCATTACAACGCCACGTTAGGGGAATACACCAGTTTTCTGTTGGACATAGATATTCATTATTTCCACAACTCTCTGAGCAAGAATATTCATCTCGATGGTCTTCACAATCTGGACGTCCATTGCATCGCCATAAATCTGGTATACAACGTCCATTAGGACATTTAAATTCATCAAAGTGACACATCCATTCATCACATTTTTCCTCATCACTGCCGTCATCGCAATCACCGATTCCATTGCACACCAAATGACGACCCAGACACTGACCACTGCGACATTGGAAATTACCTGGACAACCAGTGTCCTCACAATTTATTTCATCTGAACCATCAGAACAATCGTTTTCCGAGTCGCATTTTGATGAAAGATTAACACAATATGCGCCGTCTCTTGATGTACCATTCACGCATTGGAATTGTCCAGCATTACATTTGGAGAATGTGAAAGTTGAGACAGAATTATTTTGCATATTCATTGCTGGATTTATTGTGGAACTTGTCATACTTGGAACAAGAGTTTCTTTTTGTTCTTCATTATCTTCAGTTTTTTCTGTTGTGTTTGTTAAATGTAAATGATTTTTTATCATGTGTAAAGGATGTAACATTGGGTTTTCTTCATTTTCTTCGATTTGTTCATAAACAGGAATAATTTCGGGAATTCGCCGGGGACTTTTAGCAGTAGTAACATCAGGTAATACTGATTTTGTTGATACATTAGTAGAAGTGTTATTTGAATTAATGAGATCAGAATCAGAATTTTGATTCTCTAAAGATGTTGGTGTAATTTCAAATATTTTTAATTTTGGATAATTAAAATGGCTCCCTTCATTTATTCCATCGTGATGATCATTAGGTTTTTTATTTTCATATTCATCATCCAGCGGTATTACTTTTAAATTCTCATCATTAACACTGTCATCAATATCAGATTGATCGGGAACTGTTAATACTTGTTCAGTGGTTGTGAAAAAATGAGTAATATTAAAAATCTCTGGCTCTTGATCGTCGGTAATCATTTCTGATACAGGTTTTACATTAATAATAGTCGTTATCTCTGGTAAATCAGTGATAATTGTTGTTTCGTCATTTTTCATCATATTATTTATACTTTCAGTGGATGATGATAATAATTCTGATGTAGAATTCATATTGTTTAATGATTTTTCTGTTGTACTGGCTTCAGTTGTTTGAAATTCATCAGGAAGAATTGGAATTTGAGCAGTTGTTTTTCTTTCAAACATTGATATCTGCGTTGTAGTTATCACTGGTGAATTACTAAAAATATTTTCTGTAATTCCTATAACAGTTGAATCTGTATTTTCAACCATATCTGTTGTTGAAAATTCTTGTTGAATTTCCATTGGCATTATTGGTACTTCTGTGGTGAATTTATTGTCATCAATTAATTTTATTGACGTTGAAAACGCAGTTGTTGTCTTAATATTGTCTACGTGAACAATAGGATCCATAGTTGTAATTGATTGAATATCTTCTAGTGCACCTGTTGTTTCAATTGTTTTGAAAGTCGTTGAGACTAAATTTTTATCAGCAACTTCAATAATGTCTGAATTTTTTTCTGTTAATTTAAAATCACTTCCTTGAGTAACCTCTAATTTTTTTGAAATATTTTCATCAAAAATATCATTGTACTGATCTTCTACATTGTCTTCAAATTTATTCTTAATTGTTGATGGCTCATTATTTTTGTTATTTAATTTCTCATAAATTTTTTCACTCTCTGAATTAATTATACTTTGGTTTTTATTATGTATTATATCATCTTTAATATCCATGCTTGGTTTATTATCATTAAAATTTCCATTATTATAACGTGCATCATCCGTATCATTAGTGAGCTGCTGCTTACTATTCATATTATCAATGTGTGGATGTTCAAGGTCTATGACATCAACAACGCTTGGTACTTCAGTCATTGAAGAGAATGTAGACGTCACCGTGGTCATCATATCTAACATACTAACGTCTTCCTCGCGAGTCGTTCCAGTCTGACGAGCATCGTGGGACAAGTAAGTATCATTGTTCAAGTCCGTGAACTCAGTTCCGTTTGTATTATTATTCGATGTCATTGTCGACTCGGTTTTTATATGATGATGCACGATTACATCTTCAACATGCGGTTCAAATGGATTTGGAAAATCTTGTTCATCTTTGTCTAATCGTGGTGCTTTTTTTGAATTTTCTTTTTCACGTATGACATCTGGCAAAAATGGTGACATGTCATCAGCATGTTTATCCTCGATCACTGTTACTATTTCAACTGGCTTTTCAGTATTATTATCACTATTATCGAGAATGACGGGCTGAAAATTATTTGTAATGAATAAATTCCTTGTGGGATTTTCTGTTGTTATATTAATTCCCAATACATCGTGAATTAAAGCGTATGGATCGATTCGCTCAGGTGTCATTTGTGATGATATCGAATCGTTATTCAGAGTTGTTGATAGAAATATTGTAGAATTTAATTGGGGAATATTTGAATGTGTTGGTGATACTTCTGGCATAGTTGTCATTAATTCCATAGATGAATTTTCAGGATTTTCGAAATTCGATTGAATTTTTAAATCTTCATCTGAAACAGTAGAAATATTTGTTTCAGTAGATGCCAATGATTGGGTTGTTATATCAGTCGTCATTGTTTCCTCACTCTCAGCTGTTATATTTGATTTATCATTTGATCGTTCCTCATATTCCATATGATGATGGTTCGATTGTATGACGCTCGTTTTTGGAATGGCAGTTGGTAGCATTTCAATTATTTCTTGTGTAGTTTGGATATTTTCTTCATCTATCGGCATAGTTGTTGAATCTTCTGACGAAATAGTATATTTAGTTTCTTCATCGGAAAGTAGAGGAATGACAGCAAGAGGCTCTGCTGTGGTTATTGGTTCCATCGGAATTCCTGATTCTTCTGTTATGATAGATTTC
Source organism: Microctonus aethiopoides (assembly GCA_030347275.1). Lineage (NCBI taxonomy): Eukaryota > Metazoa > Arthropoda > Insecta > Hymenoptera > Braconidae > Microctonus > Microctonus aethiopoides. The sequence goes on along the minus strand of JAQQBS010001422.1, from coordinate 6,154,032 downwards.
ATAGATGAATTCGGTTCCGATTGTATTATCGAGGAAATTTCGTGTTCTGATGCCGGTTGTGGTTCACTATTTGGCTCGGCTGTTGATTCCTCATTTAATATTGATTTTGGTTCCGAAGAAGGTTCAGGTTCTTCTGAGACGGGTTGGGGTTCTGATTTTGGCTCAGTTGTCGGTTCAGGTTCTGATCCTGGTTCTGCATTAGGTTCACTTGATGGTTCAGGTTCTGATTTTGGTTCTGTATCAGGTTCACTTGATGGTTCAGGTTCTGATTTTGGTTCTGCATTAGGCTCAGTTGATGGTTCAGGTTCTGATTTTGGCTCTGCATTGGGTTCAGATGAAGGTTCAGGTTCTGATTTTGGTTCTACATTAGGCTCACTTGATAATTCGGGTTCTGAATTAGGTTCACTCGACGATACAGGCTCGATTGTCGGTTCTGGTTCTGATTTTGGCTCTGCATTGGGTTCAGATGAAGGTTCAGGTTCTGATTTTAATTCTAAATCAGGCTCACTTGAGGGTTCAGTCACTGGCTCCGGTTCTGAATTTGGTTCAGCTGTTGGGACAATTGTTAAATCTACAGCTGGAACGGGTTCAGATTTTGATTCAGATGTTGGTTCTGCTGTAGATTCAGGCTCGGATTTCGGTTCTCCTGCTGGTTCTGGTTTTAGCAATATTGTCGAATCGGACTGGAAATTGGGATAATCTAACATGTGTACAGCTATAGGCGTAGACTCTGATTTGGGCTCTGCTGTTGGTTCACTAGAAGGTTCAGCCTTTGATTCAAACTCAGTCGTTGGCTCAGTGGAAGAAGATTCAGGTTCTGATTTTGGTTCTGCCACTGGCTCTGTTGATGATTCAGCGTTTAAATTAAATTCTGACGACGCTGACGGTTCAGGCGAAGATACAGTCGTAAATTCTTCATGTCTATGATGTTCATGTTCATTATGTTGATGATGATCATGATTATGATAAAGATGATGTAGTTGTTCGTCAAGACCACGTGGTTCAAATGTATTATCCGGTGCTTGACTACGTCCTTGAACAGTATCTTTAACAGTTGTCGATTGAAACTCGTCATTATTCATATTGACATTACTCAAATCAGTTTCGTCAATACAATCATTTCCATTATCATCAATCAGTCTTCCTGGTGCACAAGCACAACCAAACGCACCATTGGCATAATCATATTTACAACTTGTGGCACAATTAATATTATTATATTCACATTCATCAATCAAATGCTTAATATCCATTCTATTAAGATGATATTTTCCAATCATATTCTCATTTTTTCGAAGCATTTTTTCAATATTTTCTTGAAGCATTTCTGGTGTTGGTGTCGGTGGATAACTAATTCTAAACATGACTTGTCCATCATTGGTGATGTTATAAACCTTGACTGTAGTGATAGTCGCTGTTGGCATTAGCATATCTCTTAAAGCGTCTTCAATTTCACTGGAAATACTGCGATAAACTCGTGATTTTACGTCTAACAAATCATCACTCCATGCAAGATTATTCAACCAAATGCTTCCGTCCAATGCCTCTGGTACTATTTTCATCATACTCTCATTGGTTGTTTGCCACGGTGGGAAACTCGATGTTTCCGGTGGTGGACTAGGAGGTGGATTCTTTATAAATTCTTGACTTCCTGCCGCATTGACATCACCGAGCAATCGCGGCTGATCATTTTCCAAAGGTTTGCTAGCTTCTTGAGTCAAAATAACACCAGCTAAAAAAATAATTATCATCAAAATTCAAACAATTATAAATTAAATTAATTCATATAAAATTATATTGATTGTGATTAATAAACAAATTAAAACTCACTCGCTGCTAAGATGGCGATTATTAATGCAAGAGTTAGCACAGTCAGTCCAAAAGTCCAACAAGCTATTCGTCGCCAATATGAGCTTTTAGTTCGTTTATCCTTAGTCACATAGAGCTTTTCACCTCTGAAACATAAATACATTTACATGAAAAAAAAAAAAAAGAATAATTTATTATTTTTAATTATTTATTTTTTTTTTATACAGTATCTAAAGCAATTTCATGTACAGCTTTTGAGCTTTCGCAGGCGGGTTTAAATGTGAGTTAGGTAGGCTGTTAGAAGCTACCCAGGGGTTATCAGACACCTCATTCTGCTTTTGATATTTATTTTTGTTTTCTATTTTTTTTTTTTTTTTTGTTGGAGAGGAAAATAAAAATTATAATCATCCGCTGGAGTCGTATTATTTATTCCTTATCATTGTTTCTACGTGCATCAACACCAATTTTCTATCATTGTAATTTACAGATATTGTAAAGCGCTGTAGGAGGGATTGGGAAGTTAGTGTCCAACTTTTTATGACTCCTATATGTCCTTTTTTCAATGTTGTGTGTGTCTCCTTTCAACTCATATGTCAAAGCCTGCATTATTCGCTCCATTGATATACCTTAAGGCCTTGAGCCAATGGGAATAGTCGACGAGTCCAGCGGTTGGGTCTCTCAGGCTTAATCCCTCGCGGCCAACACCCGGTCCCAAATCAAAACGGACACCAGCCACGGTTGTTTCGATCTCTGCATTTGGACCACTGCTAATTTTTTGATGGGGATCATGAGAATATTTTTTTTTTTTCTTCTAAACATCTATATTTTATCTATTTTTTCTTTCTTATTTCCTTTCATGACACACCCAATGTTATATTATTTATGACGATAGTTTATCGTTTATTTTTTATTCGGCTATATATCCAAAAGCATTCGAGGTATATAATTTAAAATTATATTGAATGAATGATGAAGAAGACATTCGAAAATATATATTAACTATCTAAGAAATATTCTAAATTTATTTTCGAGAAATTTTACCGTTTGTTTAAAAGTTCAATCGATTTCACGTAGAGAAAGTTTTATAACACATATGTAAATGAATATATGTATATTTAATTTTACAATGTAGCACTATGCACTTTATAAAATACTTGATTTATACAATTTTAAATTTCGTAATTTAAAACTGATGCAAGATAAGTTTCAAAAATAAAAAAAACAATTTTTTTAATTAATATATAATAATAAAGTCAATCGGCTATGAAATAAAGTATATTGTAAAATACAACGTTTACAGTTGCACAATTATTTAAAGATATTACGTAGCTTATTAAAAGAAAAAAGAAAAAGTAATAGTTAATTGAAGTTTGGAAGAAATATTTTGAAAATGCAACTGATCGTTTTTGTAACGGGCTGGTGAACGATTTAATATAAAAATAAATTTTATATTTTATTTAATAATGAAATAAACATTTAACGTTTAACGTTTCAGAAGTTGATTAAGAAGTTTCACTTCAAAAAAAAAGTATGAATGAAAAAGGAAGTCATAAATACAGAAGATGTTAGATGGATATTATGGAGAAAGAGAAAATGTTTGAGAGTATAAAATATCAACTTGTTTGGTTGATGGATACCTGATGTACTTTCGATGTTCATTGACAGGAACGAAGTACTCTTCATAGGATTCATTTGGTAATTCACATGCCTCCTGTCCCTTTGTTTGTAGATTATTTGCCGTATAGGGTCTCATTGAAACCAGCTCCAAGTTCACGGCCTCAATTTGCTCCTTCTTACCATCTGTATATCAACATCAATTGTGAGATCAAGGTCACGGCTATGTGAAGATACAAATATGTATACATATATGCGCGTTTTAGTGAAACTCAACACTTCCTGACCCTCATTGAATTGTCACTTATATGTATATAATTTATATACACATACGCATGTAAGAGAGAAGAAGAGAAAGAGAAAAAATAAATATATTGTACATGCGCATTGCAAAGAATGTAACAGGTGAGTTTGTTGAAAAGTTTTGTCAGAATGTATTTCACTGACCTATAAAAATTTTTGAGGAGTTTGTTTTTATTTTTCATCATGAAGAAAATTATGTAATGTAAATATTTAAATTTTTAAATGCTAATTAAGTTTAATTTTTCATATTTTTTATTATTATTTATGAAAATTTAATGCGACACAAAAGAAATTTTATTTCGTCAAAATGTCACAAAAAAAATATTTATGATTCATGAACTTTGTGCATTAATAAAAAAAATAAAAGAGACATAAAAAATGTTTATTGAATCTGTTGAATTGTAAATCTTTGCGTGTCTGTGTACAATAATTAAACGATCTTGAAAATGGCTAGACCAGAAAAAAAAGTCTGCATATTTGTGTTTTCAAATTAAAAACAACTTAATATCGTTATTGAATTTAATTAACATTGATGTTAATGTATATAATATTTTTTAAAGTCGCAACTAAATAATCAATTAATTATATTGCAATGAAAAACATCCGGCAAATTATCTTTAAACAAAAATTATAATAAATCTTTAATTTCATTATTTATTTATATAATATAAAAAACATATCACTATAAATTATTCCATAATTCATATTAATTAAACAACTAAGTATTATCATCAAATAAAACATTGATTGATTAACAAATAAAATAAAAATAAATAAATAAATTATATAAATAAAAATAAAATAAATAAAAAATAAATAAAAAAATAAATAAAATGAATAAAAATAAAAATAAATAAATAAAATAATTAAAATAAATAAAAATAAAATAAATAAAAATGAAATAAATAAAAAAATAAATAAAATGAATAAAAATAAAAATAAATAAATAAATAAATAAAATAATTAAAATAAATAAAAATAAAATAAATAAAAAAATAAATAAAATGAATAAAAATAAAAATAAATAAATAAAATAATTAAAATAAATAAAAATAAAATAAATAAAAATGAAATAAATAAAAAAATAAATAAAATGAATAAAAATAAAATAAAAAAAAATAAAATAAAAATAATTATTAAATTAATGAAATAAATAAAAAAATAATAATATATTTATTTACCATTATTTTGCACGCTATTAGCACTCGTATTGAGAAAGCTCACATCATTATTATTGCCATTGCCATGAACACCATTGGCTTTACCATTATTTGGTGTCTTCACCTCTTCGCCAGGGACTTCGATTCTTGTCTCAGTTTTATACTGTGTCTCAGGACTATTATTACGGGTGGGCTCAACATAATGTTGTGACACAAATGAACGTCCGTTACTACTTGGTGATAATTTTTTATCTCCAGTATGTTCATTCTGTTGAAGACTCTCTGTACAGCTATTCTCATGATTTACACTCGTGTCAATGCTTTCATCCGCATTGTTAAACGCTGGATTATCCATACCACCCGCGTCCTCCATTTTGCGGTTTTTATAAATTTTCTATCACGATCATGTACGTTCCAATAATTAATTCCAACACTGCAATCTAAATAAACAAATAAATAATTATTTTCTTTATCTAAATATTATCATCTATATACATTATTCACATATTTATAATAGAATTTAAATAAATTTAATAAACTGTGAATTATTTCTATGGTATTATATAATTTTTTTTTTTTTAAATTGCTATCGCATTATTCCACCATCAATTCTTTCGTTCAGGTAATTATTTTTTACTTTCATCTTGCTCTCGCTTTCGTTACATTCTTATAACAGACGGGCATGCGACGTGACTGCCGGACCCTACTGGTAAAAATAAAAAAAAAAATTAAATAAAAGTATAAATAAATGAATAAAAAATAAAAACTGGGGAGACACAGTCTGAGAATTTTTTTTTCAACCTTCTAAGAATGACTATATACGGATGAGAAAGAATGTCTTTACAATACTCACACACACATATATATATAAATATATATTCAATCATCATTCAAAATGTCTGCGCGCCAAAAATTCTTTTATTTTTATCCAATCCCAAAAACCCATTCGCTGTCCATACAAACGCGCCTATCATTAATTTATAAGCCCCAAAAAATAATGCAACAAAACAAATAAAAAATATATTATAAAAAATGACAAAATTCATCACAATATAAATAAAATTTTTATCATACAAAAAAAAAAAAAAAAAAAAAAAAAAAACTCATAAACCATCTCAAATAAATTAATATCAAAAATTAAAAATTAATATTCAATTAATTGTAATAAAAAAAAAATTAAAGAAAAATAGTTTTCTAAATTAAAAAAAAATTATTTTCAAATTCAATTACGTGTATTAAATCATATAATTAGATCAAAACAATAATATAAAATATTTATTTCCCATTATCAAAAGGGGGATTTAAATCACATCACAATACAGATATTTATTATATAAAAGAAATTTTGTCTTGTCGCAGTCTACCAGGATATATAGAAGTAAAACTGCCTTATAGCGTTGAGTGTAGTCTCCTGCAAACACTTTCACACATATATGTACATATCAATACATACATATGCATTGGTGTACGAGCGCGAAAAGTGGTTGACCCTGAAGAAGCCGGCCACAAAGGACTGATTCACCGAAAGGGCTTTACTTCTAAAGTTGCGCTGTGTTGTTCTCTCCGCAAAGAAATCATAAATAAAATTCGTGTATACATATACAATAGTAAATATATACACATATATCTATATAATATATAAATATAAACTACCAAATATCATCTACCATTTTGCCAATGTGTTAAAAATGTAATAATAAATAGAGAAAAAAAATTATATAATAAAAATACTCTTACTCTTTTTCTTTCACTTATAAATAATAATTAATTTGTTTCATTTCTTCCTCATTATATTGTGATATTTTCAATTACTTCTTAACAATAATATTACACCAACGAGCTGTAAAATATATATTCTCTCAGTATATTTTCACGACAACGCGATGACGCAATAAGAGAGGATGAGTGCTAACGAAGCACACACGTTTATACCTCGTGATATGTCCAATGAAATCCTTCTCTTCATTGCCCATAGAGCTCCCTTTCTTCAAGCCTCGTGATTTTACTCTAACATATAATACCTATTTGTAAGGTGTAAATATGTATATGCGCATGTGTATAATATTCATATATGTTTATGTGCGGGAATATATAAAAGACAGAAAAAAAGTATTTAAACCGGTAGATCTTTTTTATATTTTTTTATTTATTTATTTATTTATTTTTTTTTTTTTTTTTGCATGAGGTAAGGTACTATATGTGTATATAAACACACTTGTGTACTCTGCCGATTCGCATTCTATTCTATATCTCTTCAGCAAGTAATGAAAATATAATCCGCATAGCGACAGGACAAAACTCTTCTTTACCATTAACTTTTAAATATACCTTTGAACTTTAAACACTTGTCACACTTATTATTGACTTTGTATACACACGACACATTTATAAATATTATTCAATATAAATATTAAATCTGTAACCAACTGTATATTAAAAAAAATTAAGTATATTTCGTTGTGGAATATAATTTCAATGCAGTTTTTATAATTATAATTCATTTATTCAATTGTAAATTACGATATTCGATAGAAGTTCTTGCATGGCGATTCATTTTTCGTATTGATATCTAAAGTTGCTATCACGTTAAATAGAACAAATTTTATATTATCTAAAAATATTCAAAATAAAATTATTCGATTTAATAATAAATTATAAATTTATTCGATTATATTAAATCAAAGAAATATTTTGAGATGTGAGATTAATTTATTTAAATTGTTTTTTGTTTTGTATTTATTTTTTATTTGTAATTATTTTTAATTAATTTAAAAACACTTCTCAACTAAAGCACAGACGCTCTATAATAATATAATAATTTATATTAAAAGACACTTGCTAGTACGAATAAAAATTAATTAAATGAATTCTTGAATGAAAATAGAAATAAAAAAAAAATAATTTAGAAAAATATAATTCTTTAAAATAAATGTCGATGAGACGAAGTGTATAATATGTATGGATAGAATGACCTTTTCTACATGGGGAATGAGATAGGAGAGACAAAGAATGGAAGATGAACCCAGTGGAGGTGGTATAACAGTGATGAAGAAAAATGAATCTTCGTGTGGAACGCGCGCTCAAGAATACAAGTAAGTATTATATAGTTGAAGATTCTCCTCTGTTACTTTTCTCATTGGCGCGCATCCATCGGTTTTGCCATTCCTTCAATGCTTATATATACATATATATTATATGTATACATATTTATTTATATACATATACATACGTCGTTATGTACTGCCACTGCTGCAACCTATACTTTATTTCTTCTCTCGGTGCATTACTCAAGATACTTTACTTTCTACATTCTTCGCAAGACAATACCCAAGTGTACTTATACACCTACGCGATAGGTGTAATAACTAATGTAAATATATGTATATCACATGTATATATAGGTAAGTATGTATATGTATAAAAAAAAAAAATTACATGGCTATATTTATATTGGAAATATTTAAAAATAATTGTATTTAGTTATTTAGTTCGCATGAAATGTATATTTAATTGTGAATAGGTATTTGTTTATATAAAATGTTTATAGATATGTAGAATATTAAATAAGTTAACGAGCGATACTGTTATGCAGCTTTTTATTTGATATGTATTTTATATATTATGTGTATATAAATATATATTGTTTTTATGTATTTATATATATGCATTTATTTTAATTCTTTGACTCATTCTCGGTTTGAGAAAATAAACCGTGGGATATTATATTTATTATCATTGTTATAATATATATGGTTATAAATGAATGAATGTTTGAGGTAATTGATGCAGAAAATTTTCAATTAAATGTATGTGAGTGTGTAAAATTTTTTTTTATACTTTACTATAATGCGGATAAATTTTAAAATTTCATGAAATGTAAACGAGAAATGTAATTCATTTTGTTATTGTTAATATATTTATTTTTAGTAGGAATAAAATGATCATTATAAAAATATGGTAAATTAAATAATTAAATATATATTTATTTCGGTGTTGATTATAATATTTGTAATATTATAATAATTATTTTATTGTAAATTTGTGTATATTTTTGTTTGTAATTATGAAATATATGTTTTTACAAAATTTGAATTTAATTATATTTATGTATGTAATCATTTTTAAGATGGATATTGTTTGAGGGTCATTGTGAAGATGAAATGTTTAGCAATAATATTGGACACGAAGTGAAAATTAGAAAGGTGGTATATAGTGTATAAATATATATACACTGATGGAATATATGGTATATAATATATAATAATGACAGAGTCGTTTGTCTAGACTCTTATATACAATTTAAACATATGCAATGATAGTGGAATATAATATATTTTCAACTAATATAATTGAATGATGCGATTATATATTATTATATCACTTCCGACTTGGTATATAAATATTTTAAATAAATTAACTGATGTAAAATATATAATGCAATGACATTTTAATATTTCGTCAGTGAATTAATTTTATATTTACATTTTTTCCAACATTACTTATTAATTAATTAATTCATCATTACTAATTCAAATGTATAATTTTATTTAATATTTAGACATCAATTGTGTAAATTGATAAATAAAATAAATATTTAATTTATAAATATATATAGATATATTATTATTATTATAAAATGTACCAAAAATGGATTTTGATTAACGATCAACTATACTTTTTGTCACTGAGAGTATGTTTGTAAAAAAAAAAATAGCTCTGCTTGATTAGAAAGTAGGACAAACTTGCAACGACAAACTCGTGCCATACACAATATATATCCCCACTGAATATTTTTCATACCCGATCAACACTTACGTAACTATTTTATATATATTTCAATAAATGTATATAATATGTGTAAATCGTTACTAAACTGCATGCAAATGAATTTGTCATTTTACTTATATTAATTCACTTATATATTTATTTATGTATTTATTCATTTATATATTGTAATTTCTCAAGTGAAATTAATTATGACTACATATAACTATATGTATATAACTTTAAATTATTTGATTAAATTTCTGTTTTATCGTTTGTGACGATAAAATACTTGTTTGTCTCCCCCCGGAAAAAGTGATATTGATAGCGGAAGTAATCGAAAAACGTAAATATAATAAGAGAGTTTGAAGGTGCAGGTTGAAGTTGCAGTTCTAGCTGTTTATAAGTTGGTGCCAAGAGTTACCCAACGACATTCCAAAAACCTGCCAGCAACGTCCAGACTTTATATATATTTTCCAACGTGTTTTCACGCGATATCTCAACACGGACGATTTTACACGTGCCAACGGAATGAGGAAGAAAGTCATTAATTAATACAAATAAATTTATAAACCTCTAAAAAAAATATTATATCTGTACATATATATTAAAGCTCATATATATATTATATACATATACATGTACATCTATATACATAAATGTTTTTAATTATCCATTGAAAATTATATTAATCACAACGTTATAATAATTATATTTTTTTTTATCTTCTTCATATGATGAAAATTATATTCTTTATGAATAATATCTATAATTATATCTTTTTTTATAATTTATTTTTTTTATACACGTGTGACCTCAAAAAATATAAAATACTGTTCATATATATTTATATATTTGATCTACATTCTGTATAAGAGATCGTTGAAATAAAAAAAAGAAAAAAAAGTGAAAAAAAAAATTATGGAATTTTAAGGTTGATTGGTAAATGTGTATCTCTCGTGTAAAATTCTCGACAATATACCCAACGGGTGTATAATATATACAGTATACATATAAAAATATGCATGGGTTTTAAAAACACAACGGAATTTATTCCACATGGTAATATTTATATGTATAATATTGTGTTTGTGTATTTGTTAACGATACCGCTTTTGCAGGAATGAATAACTATTAATATAAAAGCGAAGAAATGAAAGTGGATTATTATAAATCTAAATGACCTTGTAATGATCGCGTCAGTCAAACCCACCTAGACAGTAGATTATATTCATGGCAATTAATTTATTCATTCATGTATTTTATTTATTCAAATAAATAAAGACGTGGAGAATAATGAAAAAATTAATAAATGTTATACTTTTATAAAGAAATAAATACAGGCAATAATGGAACTTGGTCAAAGTCATTGTGGAATGTTTATTGAGGAAAACAAAAAAAAAAAATAAATAAAAAAAAGAAGAACTTTCAAGCAGGTCGACAGCACATCTCAATTGAGAATTATATCGACCTTGAAGCTCGCACGTCATGGTACAGATGGTACACGAGAGAGTTAACCTGATGCCATTGCTAACTTTGCTGTCATTGATGTGTTTCATTGCGATGATAAATTATGTCGTTTTATTTATTTATTTATTTTGTTTTCTTTAATGAAAAGGTTCATTGAATTGTAACGGGAAATTTATGAATAATATCATTCCTTTATATATTTAATATATATTATTAACGATCATGTATCAATAAATATATATTCTTGAAAGGATTTTATTTTTATTCATTGGGGAGAAAGTTTTTAATATATATTGAAATTGCAATATATATTTAAAAATGATTTTATTTAATTGTAATGAGTGTAATATGACGATGCGAATGAACTTGTAATGAAAGATAATTTAAATTATATATTTAATTATTTTAACGTACGTTAGGAAAATAAAGTTGACAAATGCCATTGCTTAAATAAATTAAATAAATTAAATAAATTCAAGATGTGAGATTGTTAATTGCATAATCATGAAGACACAATTGCTGTTAATTATTTCTGATTATAACATTAAGTAATATTTATATAGTGATATTAAAATGTTGCAGTCTTTTAATTTTCATATTTTTATTTTAATTTTATTTTTTACAGTTAAGTTTTGATATTTTTCGTTGCTTTTAAATATATATGAATTCCTTTTTTTCTTTTTTTTTGGTTTTATCTGTTTCGTTTTACTAATCAGGAACTCAAAAGAATTTCCTGGCCTATCAGGAAAATAAAATTATTTTCTCCTTATATACCGATTGCAAATGCATTCCTTTAAAAGCTGGTGACTGTACATATATGAAAACACATAAAAGAACCGCTAACTACTGTCTTTGTCGCAATAAATCTTTCATAATTTATTGAACAGTAGTGAATGTTATACCTGTTATAAATAAAGTTAAATAAAGTTATAGAGAAAATAAAATTTTTCCAACTTAAATTACTTAAAATATATTTTTAAAAAATTGTTGTAAAGGAAATAAATTATTCAAATTGTCGAAATATCACACAAAAATTTTATAAATAATATTTATTGTCAATCACAATATTTATTAATTTATTTTTTCTACATTTTTTTTATTCTTTTAAAAATTTATTTATTCAACATTCGATAGTTGTATATAATTGCTCAAAATTTTTATGTCAATAAAACTAATTTGATTTTATTTATTTATACGATTTCTTTACAAAAATAAAAAATAAATAAAATTGAACTGTTAAGTAATAAATTTCTAGAATTGTAAAACGATTTCTAGAGCAATAATTTAACGAAAATATCATAAACTAATAATTTAGTCATTTTAATTTATTATTAACATCCGATAATATATATGTATAAATCTTTGCCTATAACCTTACTTTCCCTTTCGCTTTTCTGACACCCTCCACCACAAATATATATATATATATATATATATATATATATATAAAGACAAGATTAACTCTCGTCATCGTTGAGAAATGTCTAGGCCGTCTCAGGGCAGTAGAAATATTCAATCAGGTGTGACGAAACCGGAAGGTTTAAACGCGACTATATATGTATGACATGGTCTTATCCATATATAAATACATATATGTATATATATGTACATATGTATATAAAAAAAAAAAATATAAATATTGATATCGTCTTTGGAGAAATTAACATTTGAGTACAACTTGCATTTTAATTTTATTTCAACCACCTTGTATGTTTACAAATTTACCGGTTTCTATAAGAAATCGAACTTGAATTTGTTTCGATAATTTTTTTTTTTTTTTTTGCTTTTCTATTTTTTTGATTTTTTTTTTTTAATTAAATGATCATAACAAAAATTCAATTAATCTTTAAGATAATGATCATGTAGTGGGGTATATACAATAGATATTTATATATTAAACTAATTTACCGATTTTCATAAAAAAATCAAACTTGAATTGTTTCGAAAATTTTTTTGTTGATTTCTTATTTTTTTGATTTTTTCAATCAAATAATTATAAGAAAAATTCAATTAGTCTTTAAGATAATGATCAGTATACTGAGGTATACAAAATATATTTATTTATTAAACAAATTTATCGATTTTCATACAAAAATCGAACTTGAATTGTTTCAATAATTTTTGTTTTGCTTTCCTATTTTTTTTGATTTTTTTTTAATCAAATTATCATAATAGAAATTTAATTTATCTTGAAGATAATGGCCATTATACCAAGGTATACAGAACATATTCATATATTAAACAAATATACCGATTTTCATAAAAAAATCGAACTTGAATTGTTTCGAAAATTTTTTTTTGTTGCTTTTTTATTTCTTTGATTTTTTCAATCAAATAATTATAACAAAAATTCAATTAATCTTTAAGATAATGACCATTATACCAAGGTATACAAAACATATTTATATATTAAACAAATATACCGATTTTCATAAAAAAATCGAACTTAAAATGCTTCAATAATTTTTGTTTTGCTTTCCTATTTTTTTGATTTCTTTTTAATCAAATGATCATTTGTTAAACAAAAATTTAATTAATCTTCAAGATAATGACTATTATACCAAGGTATACAATACATATTTATATACAGTAACTTTATATTTATTTTTATATACTTTGTTCGTGGCACACCCGTTTTATATAAGTGAAAGTGTCGCACTCGTGCGATATATATAAGGTACGAAGTCAGGGACCGTCGTTTACATATAGGCGTTGGCATACGCAGCTGGCTTGTAACTTGTAAGAATTTGCAATACTCGTACTCGATGAGATATATACATATGTATATGTATACATACATATATACATATATGAAATCCATTCAATGTGTCATTCGTGCTTAAAATTTATAACTCAAATGAACAAAACCAATTGCAATATCATCTGACTAATAATTCAAAAATATGATTGATATGTTTGTTTATTAAAAATATAAATTCTTTCTCATTTCCTCATTGTATCGAATTATATTATACAAATGAATTTATGCACCATGAAAATAAATCCGACGATAAATATAAAAATAAAAAATAATAATATATTTAATTACTAATTATTATTGAAAATAATTTTATTATCATTACCAACTTTTTTTTGTTTCTCCTTCTTAAACAAATGATTGCAAAAAACAAACTAAACAAAAAAAAATAGTGTCTAGTCCCGGACATTGTAGTCTCAAGGATAAATTTCCGGAATTCCCATTTTGGGTCATCAGCTCTGCCTCATCATCATTATCGTCATTGTCATCATGATATTATTTGACTATATGAGTATATATGTACGTATATAAATACATTAATACATACATATGTATTTATGTTTATATTCAAAGTGAATTATTCGCACAAAGAACGTGCGCGGTCACATTGGAGACCACGAGATCGACCACGAAAACGAAAGAGCTCAAATGTGTGAGTGTATATAATATAGAAGTGGTGAAGAAATAAATATAAGAAAAGAAGAAAACAAGGAGGCGTGTGCGCACAAAAGTAAATATGTATGTGTATAATGTGAGCGTGATATAAAAAGACAAAATGAATAAAGTGAGAAGTGAAAAATAAAAACACACTCGTTCAAGAGCGGCACGTCGACAGAAGTACCATAATCAGCACACACGGGACACGTGACGCAATCGGTATAACCGTTTTGCCATATTAAGTATGTTCAATATACACAAATGTATATACATATGTGTAATACATAGTATATATAAATGTATAGCTTCATATACGCATATTGATAACTGTTATATGGAAAATAATTTAACAGTATAATAATATATAAAAATATAAATTCTTTTTTTTTTGTGAAATTTAGAAATTAATTTTATATATTTTTGAAAATTAAATATTTATAAATTTATAAATATGTGGGATTTTCTTACACTTATTTGGGTTTTAATGTATTTATTATAATGATGAATAAAAATTAATTTATGGTAATATAATTGTGTAACTCTCAATGTTTAAAGTGTTTTGTTAATAATTATCGGTAGCAGGAAAAACTATATAAAATTATTTATGTTTATGTGCATGGATATATTAAATTTTTATATGAGATATTTATTAATATGATTGTTAAAGTGAAAATGTCCTGTTAGAGTGTGTATATATGAAATAAAAAAATTTGATTTATCAAAATGTTTTAAATTATTATTTTAACATTTTATATTAATTTGAATTATTGTCATGTTTATGATATATATAATTTTTATTTGTATAAACTAATGATTACAATATAATATATAATATATAAAGAATGTATTCTTCATTTTTTTTTTGTTGAAATTTAGAAATTAATATTTTATATAAATATTAAATATTTATAATAATATGTGGAATTTTCCTTTACTTATTTGGGTTTAAATGTATTTATTAATAATGAATAAAAATTAATTTGCTGCATATATACATATATATATATATATATATATGGTAATATTTAATTATGTGTATAACTGTCAATGTTTAAAGTACTGTCAATAATTATCGTTTATTAGGAAATAAACTATAAAATCATTTATATATTTATTTACATCAATATATAAATTTTTATATAGATAATTTTATTGATTATTAAATTGGAAATGTCTTGTTGGATTGTATACAATGAAATAAAAAAATTTGATTCAACAAAATGTTTAAAATAATTAGTATTATTGTCATAAATATATTAATTATTAATATATAATTTTTATTTTCAATTGGATTGGATTTTTAAGTCAAGAATAATGGCACTTAACGAGTCCTACTTTTTTTTTTTCTTCAAATATAATTTTTTTATCGGTGTTATATACTTTATGTACTTATTTCTCTGCACATCCTTTTATAAAAAGGCAAAAAAAAAAAAAACAGGAATGACGTTTCTTCAAGTATACAACATGTACATGTATGTGTACATAATGAGAAGGTTATATATAACAAGAAGTTGGCCGAATTTTAAATGGTGAAAGTATGAACCCATCACATTATATATATCCGCGCGATCTCTCTTTATACTTCCCAAACATATATATCGATCGAATATATAATCTTGCACATCTACTCGCGATATATATTTATGCATTAATTAAACTAAAACCAAAAAAAAAAAAAGAGAAAAAAAAAATTATATAAAATTCGAACGAGAATATATTTTAATTTAAAAAAAAAAAAAATGAAATGAATAAATAAATTAATAAAATATTACAATGACATTTTTATATATGAAATTATAATTCGAGAATATACAAAATAAATTTTTAATTCCATAAATTGATTTTATTTCCTATAATTTTCATCACATTTACTTTAAATAATTAAAAATCATTTGTTTATTAACAAGTTTAATTAATTTTTTATTCCTTCATTATATTATTAATTATTCATTTCAATCTAATTCACGCTGTTAAAGTCCTAACAAATTAACCACAAATATACATTATTTAAACTCATCATTTAAATAAATAAATGCAACACATCCGTAAAATAATTACAGACATCGTGTGTATAAGCGTTGCAATTATTAATTTAATTGACGATTAATATGATAATATTAAATATACAACTGAGAGTTAAGAAATAGTAAAATGATCAAAATAAATAAATAAATAAATAAATAAATAAATAAATCATGGGTTTTTAAATTAATACGAGAATATTTCCTGTCATTTACAATTAATTCTGCATATATATTTATATATATATATGTTCAAACGATTCACCATCATTGCACAGCCTGGCCATCATAAACCATAAAATAAAAGAGACAAGTTGAAAGAGGAAAGTGCAAGAGAGAGACAATAGTTCAGGTGCGGGTCCGTGACGTCACGTGCCATTGTTCAGCTTGGCGAGAATATTCTTACAAAGTGCATTGACTGCTCGCGACTTCATGACTCTTTCTCCTATATACACATAGGTATAGATTATATACATATGTACAAAGGTAATAATAGTATAGACCATACTGAAACTTGCATATATTTTCACACCATCGTCATGAAATAATAAAATTAAATTAAAAGAAAAAAATACAAGAATTATAAAACAATAAATATTTTCTTCTTTTATTTAATTAATTTGTAGTGTTATTAATTATTAATATATTAATTTCATTAATTCAATTCCGTGATGAAATTGAAAGCGTGAGAAAAATTAATTATATAGGGATCGTTTTCAAGGTTGAAATATCCTTTGGGCGAAAGGATAAATTTCTTTTTTTTTTTTTTTTTTTTTTTTTTATTAGTATTTTTTGACGTGAAGAACGATCTCAGGTATCGTTTGGTCATCCTCTTAAAATATTATACTGAAATTCACCATAAGAAAATAAAAAAAAATATAAGTATAAGTATATACATATAGTTTTATGCACGTCACGCGATTTTTTTCTATGCGTGCATTGATGAGAGAAACATGTATAAGATATTTTTCGTCTGGTTTATTTTTTTCTCTTTCACTCTCGCTATTTTAATAATGTGAGTTGTGTGTCTATGTGGGGGTTTTATTTTTTTTCCTTCACACGTATCATTCGACACGCGTGGAATCACAATTTTAAATTGTTTAACGGATGTTTAGTAGTTCACACCAATTGTTGTTTAGGTGAATAACAGATTCATTGATATGGAAATATATTTCTGCGACAAAAATTTTTATTAACATAAATTTGAAAGACACTTGGATGTATGTATATTTATATATTTGTATCATCTTCTTTTCTAGCATTGAAATCACCACAATTTCAACTGATATAATAAAATATCAGAAACATATTTGTGTATAATGATAAACGATACGTTCAAAGTATAAATGAAAATAATTCTATTGAAATATATTTAATGATTTTTGTATTTAAAAATATTTTTTTCTTCTTAATTTTTTTTACGTAATATTTTTAATAATAACAAATAAATTGTCATCTTTATTTCTTAGTCAATAATTAATTATTATGAAAACGAGCATTAAATAAATTACTCCAAAAAAAAAATAATAATAAAAAAAAATAAATTTATTTTTCCTATCACGAAAATATATTATTTTAATAATTATTTTTAATTATCCGTATTAAAATGATAAATTTTATCAAACTCACCCTTATATGACGACTAGATCCTCATTGCACTGAATCAAATAAATAAAAAATTCATCCTTTTTTAGACTTGTTCACACAAAAATTTAATAAATCAAAAAAAAAAAAAAAAAAATGAAATAAAATAAAATTATTTTCTCAAATGTTTCATTAATATTGAATCACACACACAACATACACTCTCTTTCTATCTCTTGCGAGGTCTCCACGAGTACTGGGCCGACGTGAGTTTACCGAGTTTGCGACGGTTGTGTTGGAAAAAAAATATCGTCGATGAAACGGCCGGAAAGAGAGAGGGACAAACATATATACCTTCGTATCACCACACAGTGCAGACTGCAGAGGAACCGAATGGCGACGCGGGAAAGATGTTCAAACGTAAAACCAAAAGAAAAAATATATATACATATATAAAAGCACGAAGGTATAATATATAAACAGAGAAAAAACGAGAGAAAGATGATGAAGGAAAAAGAAAAAAAAAAAGCAAAACAAGACTGGGGTAGCCTCGGGGCCTGATCATGCGCAGAACACAACACACCAACGAGCGGTATTTACTTGTTGCGCCTGGCCTTTTCCCTTCAGCGCAACTCGCAAGTAGAAAAGTCTTACTGAACACTTGAAGAGTGAAGAGAAAAAGTCAGTGTGTGTATGTGTGTAATACATATTCGAACAAACTATACAGTATACATAGATACATCGTGACAAGAGTGTGTGCTTGAGGCTCAAATGCGCATGCGCAAACCATCTCTCAGGAGCCCACAAAAATTAAGGTCGGAGTGGGAGGCGCGTCCTTAGCCAACCCCTCAACTTGCTCGAACCTGTTTCGTTTACTTCTTCTCGTTCACGTCTCAAATACATACAATCATACGCATGTGTATATATTATATGTATACAATCTATATATATATATATAGGTATAGCTCACATAAACACTCAAACAGACGTATCAGGTGGCAGCACTTTAATTCAAAAACTCTCAAAATTTATAAGGTCTAAATAATAAGTCCCATAGAAACCTTATATATTATTATATTACCTGTTTCTATAAACTTCCGCTCGGTGTTTATGGAAGGTTATACCAAAAGTATTCAAAATCCTATTTTATATAGGTGTATTCAACCTCGACTCTGTGAGACAGGTTTCTGCTTGTTTATTTTAATCTTAATATATAATATATTCAAAATAACGATATAAATTTGTAAAGGATTATATTCTTGTGTTTTATTGATGATGTGTCAAGCTGTATTGAATTATTATTTCGAGGACAATGACTTTATACTTGTATATATATGATAGATGATGATAGAATAAGGATATATAATAATGTTAACTTAACTATTCACACCGTATAGTATTATTACGTGGAACGAAATAGAATCTGGACAAGTCGATGCACACGGTTGAGCGTTATATATTAATTGGCTATATTTTTTTCTTTCCATCTTTATAATAAAATGTATTTTTCTTTTTATTATTCTTTAACGTGGATATAATTAAATACGAGTGTATATAATTGCCGTGAAATAAATATATAATAATTAATATTGTAGGTATATGAAATAAATTGATGAAGTAAAATGACGAATATTTTATTGATTTGTGTATTAATTAATTGATGAAATTTTTTTTTCTATGCAAAATATATGGATATACAATTGCTATGTATATGTAGGGCTGAACTATGGACAATATTCAGGTATTATTACTGTACGCAGAATATAGCCAACAGCTTCCGGGCGGGTCGATGCACATGAGCGAACACGGCGGTTTATAGAGAGAATAGGGAATGTTGTATGTTTCGTTTTGTTACGTTATACTGCGTTGGATGTAAGTACATATATACATATATATATATATATGTTCAATGTCTAACGCAATTCTTTGCCCAGCAACAAAATTATAAATGCATATGCATACATACGTATCGCGTGTTTCATACTTTTGGAATGCATTTCTTCACTTTTACCTTTGTATTAAATTATTTGTATATTATTAATCCGCAACTTTTTAAATATATTTTTTGCAATTTATATACATTTATTTGTAAGGTATTTTTAATAGTGAGAAGCTGAATTTCTTTGTCTTTATTTATAGGGTTGAACAAAGAAATTATATTGCGGATAATATATAATAAAGATATGTGTTGTTGTGCGCGATGATAGACAAAAATTCATAGAGGTATGTACATGGTGTTTTAGATGCTACTGGTCACGAGGATATTATATTTTATGTATACACACGTGAATGGGCTCGGCGAACGCGTTGGAATTCGAGGTGTATATATATACATATATGCTTCAAGACTTGGTATATATATTCGATTGTTGACGGAATTTATTTAGCATATATCAGCAGAAAGCAAAATTTCATCCTCCAACTTTATCCATTTTTTTTATAAATTTATTTCAGCTGTCGAAAAAAAAATAAAAATATATTGTGCATATATAAATTTAGTAAACACAGAGGCAACAATGAACTTATAAAAAAAACACAGGTATATAAATATAAATATGTTTTGAATTCCATTTGACATGAAAATTTTTTGTATAAATATTTATGTAAAATTATTTCGTATAATAATTATTAAAATTTGAGAATAGATAACGACTGATTATGTAATTAATATTTTACCCTTAAAGGGCACACTGGGTGTCTACTAACACTCAGTAATAAGTTTGCGTTGTAATAAACCATATTTACTTCATTTTTAATGCATTTATTTAAAAATAAATGCAGATTTCGATGTGAAAAATAAGGTGTTTATGAGTCTTCTAAAATTGTGTTTTCATTTCTTAAAATAAATACCTTTTTCGAAAGTACTGCTACTGAACTATTTTTTTTCTTAAAGCACAATATCTCAAGAGTATACCCTTAAATTTTTAGGTAAAAATATTGAAAATTACGTTTTTTATGAATTTTTAAGTAAAAAAACTCACTTTTTTCGTTTTTTGATAAAAATGTATTTTTTAAACTAACATAAATTTGATTAATTCTTAAAACACCTATTATATCCTCAACAGAACATATCAAACTACATATCTCATCCAATGTTGATAAAAAAATATCGCATAAATCCACACAAAAAAATGTATTAATTATAAAAAAAATTATTCATATTATTTATTGAATTATAATAATATATATGCAATCAAAGTATAAATATTTACAATTAATTGTCATGATTAATTATATATTTTAAACGTATTAATTTGTCTGTATACTAATTATTTGAGTCTTGAAAATTATTATAATAAAAAGTATTGAAAATAATTTAAAATTAATTTTCACGTCGTGCGTTCTAGAAGATATGGTTTAACTTCAACTGAACCATAACTGTGACTGTAACGACCGCTGTATGATGCTCGTGACCAAGCACCAGCTCGATTTGAATAGCTATTACATGCAATTAATGAATTCATGCCGCTGGGTCTGTCAATTGGTACACCTTGATGACCACGTTGCTGATGCGATGAGCTCATACTATTAAATCTTCCGCTGTCTGTTAATGACGCGCGAATTTCACCATTGCCACCAATTTCAGTGTATGGCTTTGGATTGCGTGAACAGCTGAGAAATATCGCAGCAGTTACACCCTAAAAAAAAAAAAAAAACAACCAGATAAATAATATTTAATTACAAATAAAAACAATATACATACATAATTGAAAAAAATTTAATAAATATTTATATCAAAAGAAAATGAAATAAAAAAATTAATCTGTAGACAATTCTTACTACTAGTAAATGGAGTATCACAATAAACATTGAGCCATTACGAAATCCAACGTTATCTAGAAGAATTCCAGCTACACTTGGACCAATGAATGCACCTAAAGCAAATGCACTTGTCCACAGTCCACTTATCAATCCATAAGTCTCGAAATTATTTAAAAATCCATGAGATCTATAAGCAAATATAAATAAAATATGCAAATAATTTGTAAACAAATGATTTAAAATTATTTAAAATTATAAAATACATCCTGGAGCTACCATCTATTTTGAAATAATAAATTTATTTATTAACTTAGATGATAAAGTTATGAATTTATTTAATATATGATCGGTAAATGGTCAGGTGGAAACTCACGTGGCAGTGGCAAGAGCATCGGAGAAACTTGCTACCAACTGAGCAGAAACACCTAAACCGTGGATAACAAGACCACAAATGGTCAACCATATCAGTGTTTTTGATGGAATAAAAGGCGCGGGACCAATTAAACTAAAGCCAATCATCACCAGTATGCAACCAGCAAATGTCACTACCTATATGGAAAATAAATCATTATAGCAAATGTGTATAATGAAAGGAAATGCTGATAAAAATTAGCTGAAATAATTATTGAAGAATTTTTTTTCTTTCAAGAAAAGAGGTCAAATTACTTTAGGTCGTAATCGCCGATCACATAACCAGCCCCATGCAGGTGCACTCAAGGCATAAATACCACCGTTAATAACGAACATGAGGCCAAGAACAACTGGACTGAAATTAAATTGACGTAAATGTGGCTCCATTGTCGCTTGAAGAAATCCAATGCTCATAGATGTAACAACAATTGATGCTGTTGCTACCATTACACCGGGTATTCGTAAAACTTTTGTGAATCCACCAGCAGACATTGCATCTTGATCCATGTCATTATGTACAGGAAGAACAAACGCTGTCATAACTGCTGCGAGAAATAATGCTGAACCCAAAACAACAAATGGCGTTGAATAACCACCAACCTTGAAAATTATAGAAAGTTTTAATTATATATTCAATATGTTTTATATGTTGATCTAAATATTTGAATAATTTGTTTTGTATTACAGATACGTACTTGATACAAAGCACCACCAACTGTTGGTCCAACAATAAGTCCAAGACCAAAAAATGTTTCAAGGCTGGCAAATGTTGTTGCAACATTGTCTGGAAATTCTTTGGCAATTATTGCAAAGCTTGCTGTGAGAAATGCTGCATTACCAAGTGCCTCAATGATACGTATTGTGAATGAAAGAATTATAAAGGGATAGTGACCGTCAACTTTATCAAGAAGACCGAAAAATATTGCACATGTACCGGTCGTTAATATTCCACCGTTGAAAAGTAATTTTGGACCAATTCTATTCAACTATTGTAAAATAAAAATGTTTGTAAAAGAAGATAAAGAAGTCATTATTATATATTTTATATTTCATTGTATTTTAATATATTAATTTAAATTATATTACGAACATATTGTCCATAAATTGGGCTGATAATAAATACAATAAGTTCAAATATTCCAAAAACTAATCCATATTCAGAAGGCGATGCGCCTTTTTTTTCTGCCTGAAAGATAAATATATAAATAAACAAATAATTATATCGCATGCGTAAAATATTATTTAATAATCACATGTAATAGAAAATAAATAAAAATAATAAAATATTTATTAAATATGAATGAGTATTTTTTTAATCGTTTATACTAATCAATGTCTGCAAACTTTATTAAACGTATACATACTATTAAATGATAATTATTATAAATGATATGACCAAAGTCGTGATGCCTCAAGTGTATTTATTGATGATAAACTTTGAGTATGTGTCAATGCATTCATAATCACTTTGGCAAATTATCATTTCATATATACCATTGATATCAACTTCACAATATAATAATAAATATATATTTTGCACGAATTAAAATATTGATATTTATATATTTTATTTATAATATAAATAATTATGCGTAATTTAATTAAAATATCTACGTGTCAGTGAGAATTTTTTTAACATTCAGACAATGAATAATTGATGCTTATTAATTTTGCGCTGCTGCTATAATTTTTTTGTTTCTATTCTGTCTTTTATTTTTAATATTTAATGATTGATTGTATATTAATATTAAAATGACTCACCTCTTGAGGATAAAATGGGGCTTGGAGTGAAACACAAATAGCATTGGCAAAGTCGGATATACTGATAACAATAAGCGTAAGCCATTGTCGTCTGGTAAACTGGCTGACCATTTTAAAATTTATTTAACTGCCTCACCTTTTTAGTTCTTTAATCTATGCAAAAACTACTTTTTTTATACCTTCCACAATCACGATGTCAATAGAATAATTAATAAAGACAATATATATTTGAATTAATTAATTTATATAATCAATACTCATTCACAAATACTGCACATACACAAAATTACACACCGGTATCCAATGTACGACTGACAAATTAATATGAAAAAAACTTTGTAAATATATTTTATTCTTCTTTATATGAAATTATTATAATTTCACAGCTCCCTTGATGTTTGTATATCGGCAATGTCTGTTGTATTATTGGCGCTATATACTTTGAGATTCAAATTGACGCCAGGGTTAAAGTTCGAATGATAGAGAGTCTGCGGAAAGTCGTTATACTAATATTTGCTATCAATAAAGATACATTGGACACGCGCGTGCTTGGCTCTTTCCTAATAACACAACATTTCGCAATTTAATGTATTGTAAATATATAGTTGTAAATGTGAAAATTAAAAATACAATATGCATTAGGGTGCTTCGTTTGAAGGGATCACTATTTTTTTTTTTTTTTTTTTTACGAAATATTATTCTGAATATTTAGAAAAAAAATAATTTCCACCAAAGGTGAACTCTTAATTTTAATATTAAGTATACTGTGCTTATGACTAAATTTATTTCTGTGAACTGCCTCGTCGACAAAAAAATGTTAAAGGCGATTAATTCTTAGTTTTTTCGATTTTTTTTGAAAACTAGCAATTTTACAGTAAAAGTTAATGGGACCTTTTTTGAAGGAAATTAAATTTTTTATAGAATAGTTTACTTGACTAAAAACCGTAGAGCTGATAGTTTTTGAGAAAAATCCAATTTAAATAATATTATGCAATTTATAGAAGGCCAATTTAGGGTATAAATAAATAGTTTAAATTTCTATATGTTTAATTGGATTTTTCTCGAAAACTATTAACTTTACAGTAAAAGTTAATGGAACCTTTTTGGTAGGAAATTAAATTTTCTACAGAATAGTTCTCTTGACTAAAAACCGTAGAGCTAATAGTTTTTGAGAAAAATCCAATTTAAATAATATTATGCAATTCATAGAGGACCAATTCAGGGTATAATTAAATAGTTTAAATTTCCATATGTTTAATTGGATTTTTCTCGAAAACTATCAATTCTACGGTTTTTGTTTAAGAGAACTATTTTGTAGAAAATTCAATTCCCTACAAAAAAGGTCCTATATACTTTTGTTATAAAATTGATAATTTTCGAGAAAAATCTAAAAAAAACCACCAAATTCCAGCAAAAATCGTTTTTAATATTTTTTACCAGTGGAGCAATTCACAGAAAATAATTTACTGACAGACACTTTCAAAGATATATATATATATTTCTGTACAATTTCTGCTGAAAACCACTAAAATAGCATAAAATTCCGGGAAGCTATACATAAAAGAAAAAAAAAAATAGAAAAATTTCAAATTGATTTATGAAGTACTTAATATCAAAATTAAGATCTCATCTTTGGTGGAAATTTTTTTTTTATATTTATAGAATATCTCGTCAACACCGCGAAAAAAAATAGTCCCCTCTAACAAAGCACCCTAATAACACACAGTTTTATTAATTACATAATTTATTCAATTAATGTCAAGGCGTGTAATATGATATATTATTACAAAACATTGATATTTTATTTAATATGAAACATGACTTGTAATTTCTGTAAGGAATTTTTTCTATATGTTTATTTAGAAAATTATTATAATTTTCACAAATTGCAGTATAGTAAATTAGTAAATTATTAACTAAATATATAATATGGTAAATAATTTTAAATCTATGCATGAAACAATACAGCAAAAATATTGGCACCTTGAAACTTTCACTACTTGCGATCAAGCGGATGCTACAATGGTATATATATGTATACATATATAGGTATTATTTATGTATGTATACAGATACATTATAATAATGTATATAATAGCCTAAATAGAAATTTCGTAATACAAATCATCGTGTATGCAAAGAACATTAGAATAGTTAATTTGCAAATGTATTACTTGGAGAATGGAAATATGTAATAATATTATACAATGATTATTATGATTTGTTTAAGAGAAAAAAAAAATAAAAGATTAGTAAAGGTTAATATTAAATATTCTGTGCAGGGGAGAAAAAAAAATTTTTATATAATAAAATTCAATTTCTTGTGTAATTAAAAATACAAAATTAAATTTTATATTTAATTATATCAAAAATACATATTATTATACATTAATTGCATGTGATAAACAAAATAGAAATTAAACACAAAATGCAGATAGAGAACAAATATCTTAAATGTTAGAATTCTGTGGTTTGATCTTGCTTATTAATATTTATATTAAAAATATAAAATGCAGTACAATTTTCTATACACATTAATGCCTACATGATTCATTATGTTTTGATATAAAAAAAAAAATATACACGGCAATTGATAATGAAATACTCACAACATAATGAAATAAAAACTTACAAATCAATTGATATAAGTTTAAAAAAAAAATGTATGTGATGAAATAAAAAATAAATTTTTTATTAATTTTTTTTCTTTTCTTTTTCTTTTTCTCTCGTGTTATTTATTAATTTAATAATAGTTGCGCCTGCATACATTCTCACTCGG
The DNA here is from genome assembly GCA_030347275.1 of Microctonus aethiopoides. Taxonomy (NCBI): domain Eukaryota; kingdom Metazoa; phylum Arthropoda; class Insecta; order Hymenoptera; family Braconidae; genus Microctonus; species Microctonus aethiopoides. The sequence goes on along the minus strand of JAQQBS010001422.1, from coordinate 6,127,179 downwards.
TGTATACGCAATCACGGATTCATAATACATGGCTTGTAGATATAATAAACAAGATAGTACAAAGCAGAAAAATAAAAAATTATAGAGAGAAGAAATGAAAGTGAAAAAAAAGAAAAAAACAAGAACTAAATTTTCAATTTACGTATCGTGTAACCAGACCTTTAATGGTACTTTTGTAAAAGCAGTATTGAGGAATGACATAAAATGTGAAGCAATACTAGCACTGGCTGCTGGTCTCATTTCTTCAATTATTTCTTTGGCGTTCTGATTCAAAAATTGATTCATTGCTTGTCCAATGACATTGTTTCCATTTAATTGATCAACAATACGGAATCGTGCACGTCCTAAACTAAAGTCAACTAATAGACGAGCAATTCTCATGTAACGAACGCCATTTCTTTTCTCTTCGACACCTTGAACTCGAGCAATTGCCTCAACATCACCTGCAATAAATAAATAAATAAATAAATAAATAAATAAATAAATAAATAAATAAATAAATAAATGAATAAAATTCTAAATTATGTTTTACAACTATTTATAAAATTAAACAAATAAATAAATAAATAAACAAATAAATGAATAAGTAAAATTCTAAATTATATTTCATAGCTATTTATAAAATTAAATAAAATTAAACAAATAAATAAATAAATAAACAAATAAATGAATGAGTAAAATTCTAAATTATATTTCATAGCTATTTATAAAATTAAATAAAATTAAACAAATAAATAAATAAATAAATAAACAAATAAATGAATAAGTAAAATTATAAATTATATTTCATAGCTATTTATAAAATTAAATAAAATTAAACAAATAAATAAATAAATAAACAAATAAATGAATGAGTAAAATTCGAAATTATATTTCATAGCTATTTATAAAATTAAACAAATAAATAAATAAATAAACAAATAAATGAATGAGTAAAATTCTAAATTATATTTCATAGCTATTTATAAAATTAAATAAAATTAAACAAATAAACAAATAAATGAATGAGTAAAATTCTAAATTGAATTTCACAGTTATTTATAAAATTAAAAAATCTAAAAAAAAAAAGTAATTTTATTTGGATACTAATTATTATAAATTGATAAATTAAAATTCCAAGTTGAAATATAAAAATTAAAAATGTCAATTTAATTTCGAATAAAAATTTTAATAATTAATAAATATAAATATCTATTTTATTTCATTCATTTTATTTATTTTATATAATAAATATTAATTATTGTCAACTTATACTTGAGAGAATTAAATGAAAAACTTACCAAAGAGTGCCCAAAAATCGCCTTGACTCTGTATAGGGAATAATAAAACATTTCCGGATACTTCATAATGTCCTTGAAGCTCAATCTTAGGAATTTTTAAATGCAGATCCAGTCGAAGTGTACGAAAATCAGCCCGAACCTTTCCAACTGTGTAATTACCCGATCCCAACGCTGTAATATTTGTAAAAAGTGCACGAACACGCACTGCACCTTCGCCATTTTCCATTCCTAATTTCGCGATTGTTAAAGGTTCAATTGGTGGCAACTCCAACTCCGGAATGCCTAGAAAAATATTACCAATGAAAAAAAATTAAATAAACAAATTTATTATTACATCTCACATGAATTTATATTTTTTTCTTTTTTTACTTTTCATTTATTATAAGATGAAAGTTTACCTTTGATTAAATATGGTTTTAAATGGTTGAATGCATTTTTGATACATCCATCTATATTCGGATCAGTTCTGCTGCATGGTAGAATATACTCCGCTGGAAAAAAAACGAAGAAATAAATAAAATAATTAATATAATACATATGTATATATAAATTATTATGTGAATGAGTCGAATAAAATTTTTCAAGAATGTGGAAAATTAGTTTGTTGTTGTTACGCAATTATATTTTTCTCCATCCGGTCTTCTCTTCCTAGATAAAATTTCCGTACAATTTATGCAATGACTTTCACTTCCGGTCTTATAAAATTAATTAGATATCATCCCAAAAAATCAGTAACTAATAAACAAAATTAATCAGCAAATTTATTAAACAATAATAATTTGTTAATTCCACTGATGATTTATGATTCATCTCAACCACTAATTATATCATACAATAATAAATAATATAAATTATATATTTATATATATAAAATGCAATAATAATAGTATTATAAAATTCTGTCATATTATTATAAAAATATTACAAAAAAATTAATTTTATAAATGTCACTGAATTTATGAGTGTGACCTATTGAATAAAAAAATTAAATAAATAATTATATAAATAAACAATTCCTTTTCTCTGATAATTATTTGATTATTCGATTTAAAGTTGGTCCATCAAGAAATAAAAAAATATTATTAATTAAATATTTCGACAGTATTTCAAATTTTCCCGTTTGCAATATTTATTTATGGATAAAATGTTTATATATATTTATATATATTTATATATATATACGAATGTTAAAAGTGTGTTGTTATAGTAGGTTACACGGTAATATCTTTGGGGCTTCAAGTCCAACCGAAGACTTTCTCCAACGAATTCCAACTGCCACTATTACGTAAAACTCTGACACAACCTTCGCCACGATAAACCATTGCACCACATGTATACTATTATTACAACCTGTTCATTGCTCTCCATCACCGGCTCATCATACTAGAGCAATGTAAATTATTATATTCAATGAATATCTATACACTGCAAAAAAAAAAAAAATTATTATACTTCTATTTATATTAATATTAATATTAATATTAATATAAATAGAAGTATAATAATTTTTTTTTTATTATATTAATATTAATATTATTATTATTATAATTAATTATTATAATTATTATAATTAATAATAATATTAATATTAATATTAATATTAATATTAATATTTATTTTTGCTATCTGTATATTTATTTATTTGTATGTAAATAAATAATCAATAGATAATTATGTTATGATTTTGTATATAATTCATTAATATATATATATATATAAATAATATTGTTGATAGTAAATAATTTGATAATATATATTAACAGGAAAAATATAATTGCGCGTCATTTACAATCAAATTTTTATTTATTTATTTATTTTATATTTATTGTAAAAAACATAGATAAAAAATTCATATCACTATATTGAATGTTGATTATATTTTATTTATTAATTTTATTTTTTTGTTCAAAGATTAATTATCATTATTTTTTGGAATAATTTAAGTTAATTATGCGGCATTTAAATGGCAGATTTCTGATAAATATTTTTTTTATTTTTTGGACATATTGATTTATATTGTAAATAATATTTTAATAACGATGATATTTATTTTTAATATAATTATTTAATTATTATAAACTACTTACGCGTAATGAAATTTGGTTCGTTATCACCAGGATTCGATGGTGCTCTCTCTACAACTTTGATATCTTGACACAAAGACTCTCGTGTAATTATGCCCAAAAAAACAATGAAAACACACACAAACTTCATTTTTGAATTATCATCAAAATTTATCATTCACAAAAAAAAAAAAAAAAATAATAAAAAAAAATAAATATATATATCTAATAAATTTATGTATAAATATAATAAACAAAAAAATTTTATTTATATTTCAACACAGCTTATAAACAATTGCAATATATAAAATAGTCAAAAAATTATTTTACTTTGACATTATAAAAATATTAAAGTGGATTAATAAATAATATAAAAGATAAATTTATAAAAAAAAAAAAAAAATTCAATTAAATTAATTTAAATAAATATTAATTAATATTGATATTGTTAGAGGAGGAGTAGCGGTTTTACTTTGTGATATAAACTAAAGACAGCTCTCTGTCATATTCTCTTATATGCTAGAGTCCCCTACTCTGACGAACCTCACTCCTTTGAAAACACCTGAACTCATGTATACATATATAATATATATGTATATACATATATTTATGTATGTATATAAATAAGTACACTGTACCGTCTTTTTCTCTTTCTTTCTTACCATCTATACTATCTGTTTTTGCCTTCACTCCCTTTAACGCTCTCTCCCATCATTTCTTTTTATTTATTTTCTTTATTTAAGCCTGATGATAGAAAATAGTTTGTGTCTTAACTCTCTCCATCATCCGATTTATATATAAATATATATATATTTATATATATAAAAATAATTTTAAGAAAAAAAATGAAAAAAAAAAACTTGGGAATTACGTTGTGAATTTGCCAATGTTTAAAAATTTACATCATCATTTTATAACTTCTAAAATTTACTCTCGAAATTATCTCACATATAATAAATCACTTTTGAAATTGTTATTTAATTTTGAACAATAATTATTATTTATTTGTGAATTATTTTTGTGAATTATATTTGTGAATTAATTTTATATTTTATTTATATACACAAACTAATATATAATAAATATTGGTATGTGCATGTATTTTTCTTTGATTAATCTGTAGCTTGAAAAAAAAAAAACAAAAGAAAATTAAGCCAATGATTTAATGTGTGTTTGAATAATTATTGTGAATAAAAATTATTCATTGGAGATATTTATTTTATTTATAAATATATTTTATTTTTTTATTTTTATACTTTCCGGGGTTTTATTTTATTAATATTATAGATTGTGGTGAATGATAATAAAGTGCGTTATTGAAGAGTACATCATGATTTTTAATGACATTGTGATGAAGTATAAAACTCTCTTGTATTATTATGAGAAAAAAAAAAAAGAATATTAGTATAAATGTGTATGTACATTTTTAAAATAGTATAATGATATTATGCAATTGATTATTTCATTGGGTAGTTGGATAGTTGGTTTATTCATTGGAATTGCGGTGTTTTACAAGCGTGTATACTCTGTGACGTCAATTAAAATTATGTCATAGTTTGTTGGGAAGTGATTGTGCAATAGTTTAGGTATAATGTACCCAAGTACTCATGCTTCAGGAGTAATATAAAGTATATATAATGTCTACTCGAACAAATATACTGTAAAATATTATTTATCAAATGATCCATTGTAAATAAATATTTAGATTATTATGATAAATTAATAATAATGAAATTGAATTTTGTAGATAATTTAATTGATTTTTTGAAATTTATATTTTTATATTTATTTATTTTTTTTTGAACGTGCAATTAATTTCTTCTTTTTATACCGATTTTTACAGCGATCGGTAAGACTGCGGTCTATTATTTCAATGATTGATTATAAGATTTGTTGTTAGTTTTGAATTATATTATATAAATAAATAAATTACAGATAATTGTTAATTTTATCTAATGCGCATATGTAGATGACGCCACTATAAATAAATTTGAATTTGTTACTGGATTATTTTGATAGTGGTAGTAATAAATCTAATGGATAATTGATCAGAATTTCATTGGAAAATTTTTTGAAAATATTTCCAATTTTTAATTCCAGTGCTGGTTTGAATTCTGAAATAATTATTCTCCAATTTTCATTCAAAAATTGATTTATCGGATTTAGAAGGTTTTTATTATCGTTGAATATAATATTGTCAAAATGTGTTTTTCCATTTCCAATATCAATAATAACATCAAAATTCACAAAGCGATAATGCGTTTGATTTGTTTTTATATTTTGATATCGAACTCCATTAATTTTGACATTAGTTTTAATTTCAGAAAAATTTCCATTTATTTTTCCATCGCTTTTTATTGGTAGCATCATAAATTTGCCTTTTACATCATAATTTGCTGTCATTGACAATCGTGGAATATATAATTTCAATTCAATATTATTTTTTGTTCTATCAACACTGAGAAAAAAAAAAAGAACAAAATTTTTTTTCATCATATTTTAAATTCTTAAAATAATTAAAAAAATTATAATTATAATATACCTACTTTAAATGTTTTATTTCAAATTGTGTCGCGCCATTGACGTTGATATTAGTGAATATGAAAGTTAGAACAGCTGGACCTGTGTTATGATCTAATTTAATTTCAGGAATTTCTAATGGTTCACAAACTGGTAAATGAAATTCTGAAATTCCATTTTGTAAAAATGGTTTTAATGACATGACACTTGTTTTAATACACTCATTCAAATGTGGATCATCTCTATGACATATTTTAATAAATGACGCTGTAAAAATAAAACAAAAAATCAAAATACAACATAAATTAAATAAATATAAAAACATTCTCATTAAATGTTCACAATTAAATTTAATGTAATTTTGTCTGAGTATAGAATCGTGTCGCCTAGATTTTTTTTTTCCTCGAGGACTCTGACTCACAACATATCATGTTTTTATGTACAATAATTTTCTCTTGTTGAAGGATACACATCCAAGTTTTATTTCCAATTCACAGAAAAATAAAAAATAAACATTGATAAAATAAATAAAAAAATAAATATTACATAAGAAAAATAAAATAAATACTCACGAATTTCTAAATTGCATTGGCACAAAAAACTTAATGTCAATAAAACCATCAATAAAATCCATCGATCCATCATAATTCCTCAAAGTTTATTCACGATCTGTCTATCATTTTTTTTAAACACCACAATTTTGAATCAAAAAAAAAAATAAATAAATAAATCCAATAAAAATTGCTGCAGTACAAATAATATTAAATTAAAAATGTGCTGACATTATAGCTTTAGTCATCAATTGCCCAACGTTTTAAATTTGCACAATCATAATAAGGCGTTAACCCACATTTCTAAAGAAAAACAAAATATACGAATATATATATCCAAATAAATAAATTAATTATCATCTACATCTGTTTATAAAGATTAAATTATTATTATAGTATAGTAAACTCTGTCATACAAATGATCAGGTAAGGTCATCGATGGAGCCTTGCCCTCCATTACTTTGATGATATCAAGTGTCTTAAAGCCACACGTCATTGCAATAAGAAAAAAAAAAAAGAAGAAGTGTCTAAGAATATATCGATCAACTTCTGTGCACAATTGTATGGTCCATGGCCCACATTTTCCACCCTTCTCAAACGTCCACTCCTCAGTACATATAAAAGCCCAATGACAGCCCATCATCAACTTGCAGTAGTGTCCACATCGTCAATATCAAAGTTACTAAAAAATAAAATAAAAATAGTTTGATCTATTATTAATAATTAAAAAATTCTACCTACATGTGCATTGTGTTTCCGTGTTTATTAACAATATTATTAGTAATAGGAATTATTTTAATATTTATTTATCAACCAATATTTATTTGGCATACAAAAGAAATAAAATACAATCACGAGTAAAATAAATTAAACGTCATCATCATGAAGTTCATTATCGTGAATTTATTATTTCTTCTCCCAGGATCATTTGGCCTTTCCGGCCTGTTGGAGATGTCACAATCTCTGTGGTCCAAACTTTTAAACGGTGGTTTATCTAATATTGAACCACTTGATCCATTACGCGTGCCAATAGTGAAAGTTGATCAATCTCAAGGTCGTACAAGTTACCGAATGATTCTCACTAATATTGAAATACGCGGACTTAATGATTCGTCATTGGAGAGTATACATATTGGTCGTGGTAGTGTCAAGTCCAATCTCAGTGAACATGAGGCAGGTTACGTTAGTTATAATGATCGTAATGCAATTGATTTTATTAGATATCGATTTCATACAGTTGTAAAGGAAACAAATAATAATCAAAGTACGCATGAAGATTTAAAAGTTTTGCCATTAGAAACAAATGAAAATGAGAATGGAAATAGTCGAAGTAATTATGGTAATTCAGAAACACGAAGAGAGTCATATAAATATCAGGAAAATAATCAGAGATATACCAGTGATGATTATTCAAATAGACGTTATGCAAATACACAACCTCAAGAAAATCAAAATCAATATAATCAACGTTCTCAACAGCATCACCAGCAGCAGCATCATCAAACACAAGATCAGCAGCAACATCATTATCAGCAACCACAGCAGCATCAATCTAATCCACAACACCAGCAACATCAACAAAATCAACAAAATCAACAGCACAATCATCAACCACAATATCCACAACAGACTAATCAGCCAAATTATCAGCAACATCAGCATAATCATCAACAGCATCAACCGCAGTATCCACAACAAAGTCAACAGCCCCATCAACAGCATGAGAACAATCCTCAGCAGCACGAACATCAACAGCATCAATATCCACAACAACATCAACAGCAGTATCCACAACAGCATCAGCAACATCAAAATCAACATCGTGGAGGTCAAGATAATATTTCTCCGAATTACAAAGAGTCATTTGGAATGTCAGATAATCAACAAAGACCGTTTAAACAAAATATTAATAGTGAAAATAATTATCAGAGACATCATCAAATTCCACAAATTGAAGGATTCAAGTCTACAGCAGGCTACAGCACAATTAGAAATTCAAATAATAAAAATAATGATGGTAATAATGATGATACAAGTCGTTATTTAATTTATGCACAAACTCAGAAAAATAATGACAATCGTGGAAATAAATATGAAAGTGGTGGCAGTTTGAGAGGAAATTTTGGACAAATTACTGGAAGAAATGATAATGTGGATATTTCACGAAATATTAATGGTCAACGAATGAATGGAAATGTTCAAATTAAATATCCTGTGGGTTTGAATGGTAATAATAAACCTTGTGCAGATTTGGACGATGTTGAAATGTTGAATCAAAAAGATTTTGGAATAAATGGAAATAAAAATCGAGGAACTTTTGCAAAATTAGAAAATCAACCTGGTTATGTTGATATTATTTATGCTGATGAAAATTCAAATAAAATGCGACACTTTGGAAATTTACGAATTGAATCACGAGGAGATAAAACAGTTTACAGTCTTGATGATATTATAAGAGTATGTTGAATCTTGAATTTATATTCATTGTTTAATTATGTTTTTTAATTTGAAATTTTGATTGACATTATTGTTTTGTATATTTATAGGATTTGGAGAATCATCGAAGATTTATTATTCATAATTTCACGGAAAGTGAATCATTGTTGAAGCGAAATGATAAATTGAGAACAGCTGAGGAAACTAAAAGGATCAAGGACATGGTGCGTTATGCAAAAGAATTTCAGGAGAAACAGGGCTATTTTGAAGAGGGTATGGAATTAATTTATCACTATGGAAATGGTAGTGAGACAAAAGTTTATGATGGAAAACGTATGAAACGTGCACATGAATTAGAAAATGAGAACGAAGTAAGAATAATAAATTAATTTATTCATAATTTATTATTATAGCTGAATATTTCATTAAATTTTTGAATTTTTTTTCTATCTTCAAGGACGATATTATGCATGTTGTTATCAAGATTCATGTTCCCGTATTGAGAGTAAAGGCTGGTTATGTATTAACAGGAAAAGTAAAAGACCAAGTTCTCCGTGGCAATGGTCAACTCATTGGAAACTTTAGTAAGATATCTGAAAAGAAATAAATAAAAAAAAAACTAATTGAATTATAATTATTTCGTCTTTCAATATATTCGCTGAAATATTTTACATAACTTTAAATTTTTATTATGTAATAATTAGTATTATTAATTGTTTTGTTTTCGACTGATGTTTTTTATAGCGGAATTGATTGGAGAATTTACTATTGAATTGAAAAAATCAAACGACAATAAAACTCTGACTGTACGTGCAGCTAGAGCTAAACTCGAGGCTAAAAATCAAAATATTAAGCTTCAGGGAATGGATGAAAATGATGCAGTAGCAGAAATTTTAACTCAAGGTAATAATTAAATATTAATTAATTTTTATAATTATTTTTAATCAATTCTGATATTGATTGTCAATTTTGAATATTTTATATTATTATTTTAAAAAAACATTTTGTTCTTAATATTTTCCCAAGGTTCCAATGCTTTTCTCTTCATCATTCTAATTAGGATAAAAAATAATATTTATTAAATCACCTAACATTTATATAAACAAATATAGTTATTCGATTTTTTTCTATTTTTTTTTTTTTTGATATAATTTATTATTCTTGAATTGCCGGGATTGTGCATTGCAACTGGACAAATTCTTTCGATGAAAGTGAATGCGTCTGGACATTTTCAATTTGTCACGTTACGATACATATTGACATCTACAAGTTACACTGAATGGCAATTTATTGTCATTAAATGAATCAATTGTTTTTTACAATTTCTATTTTCAACTGGTTGCCTTGCCAATTTTTTTTAAATATAATACGATATTATAATAATTTTATTTCATTACTGATACCCAATAATAAAAAGAAAATTATATGAATAAAAAAAAAAAAAAAATGAAAATAACAGAAAATAAAATACGAAAAGGAAGTGAAATTATCAACTTTCATGTGTGCGCTAACGACCTGTATATCCAATTTATTTACGTAATTTTCGATACGCATGAAATTACGATCAGGTTCATGTTACGGCTTCATTTGATATATCAATAATAAATTTTTTATTTTTTTTCATTTCTATTAATAAAAGTATAAATATCCAATTAATTATTTTAATATTATATCTCAGTGCAAATGAGTATATTATATATTCTTAATTATCATACAATTATTTGATTATTTATTTAATGTATTGTTTACCCATTTATTCATTTTTAAAATAATTTTTCTATCAGAAATTAAAAAATATTAATAAATATTTATTTTGACAGGTTTAACAGCTGCTGAGGCTGTTGCAGCTATGTTGGCTGATGACTTGGCAACAAAAGCACTCAGTGAATCTACTGCCGATGCAATGATTTACAGAATGTACAAGGAATTACCAAAAAATTAAATCCCATTAATTAATTCCTTAAATTTATTTAAATTAATTTATACATCAACTAAATAATATTCATCAAAAAAATCTCCGTCCCATTATTTATTACTTATACATAATAAATGATAGTTTCCTTTAACTTTTGTAATTAAAAAAAAATGTCTTAGAAATTTAAATAATTGTTTTAGATAATTTATAACAAATAATCATTGCAATTGATTGCAAATTAATTTCTCTCACTTATTTTATACGATTAGTAATTTATTTTATAATGAACTAAAGAGTTATATTATCATTTATTATTAAATTTATAAAAATGTATTTAATTATAAATTTAAAAAAAAAAAAAGTGTTGACATAAATTTTACTTATTCACATCTTTATATGTTTAATTCAAAAATTATTATTATTACTATGAAACTTTATAGCGTGAATAGAAAAATATTTGAAGGCTACAGATTCACTGAATGAGTAAAATAATAATTGTTTGTTTGGGAAATTGCCGGATGCGTACAATTATAAAATATTACCGCAATAAAAAAAAATATATTTAAATATATAAAAGATTAAAAACAAAACAAAATGATATAATGATGAATACAACGACACAGCTGATGACACGCACAGTAATAAACACATAATAGAAGACAATAAACTAACGTTATAAACAAATGAAAATAGGATAATAAATATATACATTTATGTGTATGTAAAATGTAAATTGTCAGAGGGAGGGGTCGTTTATTGTGCGGCCCTGACTGAGTTAAAAGCGTGCATTCTACCGTGATAAATTTACTATCGTGTAAAAAAAAAAAAATAAAGAGAGGGATATACATGTTGGAGAAAGTCCACTTACTTTATATATTGACGCACAACATGAGCATTGCACGCATTTTCTGTAAACCTATTCGATCACAAATTGTACCCGGGATATATATCTAACGAAGTTCGTTATATTTTTTAAAATAAAAATAAAATTTTTTCATTATTTATTTGTAAATGTGTGTTCAATTGTTTATTTTTTAAATTGATAAATCAAACAAAAATGTTAACCAGGATTATTTGCTTATTTATTATTGTCACCAAGACCGGTATTGTCTTGTCAAAATTACGTAAGTTATTTAATTTGAGTTTAATTTTTGAAAAATTATTTTTAGTAATTTTTTGATAAAATTATAATAAAATTTTTTTTTTTTTATATTTACTAGCAGAGGTATTTTTTAATACGATGTGGAATTTAATTTTGAAATAAATTATATACTGAATTTCTAATTCATTCGTAAAATTAATTTATTTCACTTTTTGTCATTAAAAAAAAAAAAAATCTACACGAATCAAACTATGAATTTATTTATAACTATATTATTTATACACTTTCTTCAAAGAGTGCACTTTCAATATGAAATCCTGTCATTACAGATTCTCTTTAATTACAGTTAAAAAAAATTTATCAAACCAAATAAATAAATAAATAAAATAAAAAAAAATAAATCTGAAATAATTTTCAAAAATTAATTATTAAAATTCTCTTTTGTAAATTAATCTATTGATAATTTTATTTCTTTTTGTTTCTAGCCCCAGGAGTATCTGCTTGTCCACGTAATCTTCCTCTCGATGACTACAATAAATGTGTTCGTGAACAATTAAAAGCCATAACACCACAATTAATTAAAGGAATACCAGAATTAAAATTACCAGCATTGGATCCATTATCATTGCCATCACTGGTCGTCGATCGGAATCTTGAAGCACTCAAGGTCAAGGCTAATTTAACCAAAGTGCGTGTTTACGGTGCAACTAATTATCAAATCGATGAATTCAAAGCTAGACCTGATGATTTATCATTATTTATGAAAGTTCGATTACCCCATATGCATGTTCATGGTAATTATGATGTCAAAGGCAACCTTTTGCTTTTACCACTCACTGGAAGAGGCGCATTTTGGGGAAACTTTAGTAAGTTTTTTGTTTTCATATTATATATCATAATAAATATACAATTATAAAAATTATCAATCGCTTATGTAATTAATAATTAATTGTATTTTATATTTATTTATATTTTTTTTATTGATTAGCTAATACTCAAGTTCGTGTGACGGCTGAGGGTAGAGAAATAACTGACAATAAAGGAATAGAAAAAATTGAATTAAATAGATTAATAACAAAAATTCGTGTTGGTAATGGAAATGTTAAATTGAAAGCACCACCAGCGCAAGAATTAACAGGTAAAATTATAAATTAATTTTAATTAATTTTGACAAAGATAAAAAAAATTTTCCAACTATTTTAATAAATTTTTTTTCTTCTTTTTTTTTTTTTTTTTTTTTTTTTTTTTTTTTTATTAATTATTAGCTGATGCGGCTATGTCATTTTTCAATGCCAATCCACGACTTGTGTTGGATATAATAAATCCTATAATTGAAGAAACAGCGGCGTCAATTGGTAAAGCATTAGCAGCACGTGCACTTGGTGCATTGACAAAAAGCGAAATATTGCCATGATTTTTTTTTTTTTGTATTTTTTTCCGAAATAATTATTTGCACATTCTTATACTACACTTCAAGGGATATGAATGAAATAATTGTCGTGATATATGAATACATTGTGCGAGAATAAGTATTGAAGAATATATTATATATTTACAAATGATTTTTAATTTTAATAAAACGTAAATAAGTTTTGTATTTAATCATCTGGAAATAATTCTCTGTATGTAAATGATCTTGTAACTTTATTTGCGACATCCGTGAATAAATTTGCCAGTGCATCTTCCAGTACAGGTCTCACCTCGTCAAGGAATAAATTACTATTTGCATTGAGTAGTTGATTGCTGGCTGGTCCTGTGGACATTTATATTTTGTTCAAATTAAAATAATATATTTAAGTTTTATTCTAAGCATAATATTTTTAATATATAATTCTATTTTTTATCGAGTAAAATTCGATCTTGGTTCGTAAATATGTACAGCAAAATATAATTATATATACTCTATAATTATCTTTGTATTAAATTTTTATTATTTCACATAGTAAATAAATAAGAAATATTCAAAAAATAAATAATATCTTTAATAGATTTTTAATTTACAGTAATAATATTTCGCTATAAAAATAATAATTATATATTTATATATGTAAAGAACAATCAATAAGGAATTCATGGAAATTATTTATAAATATATATTCCATTATTTACTTTATTTAAAAAAATAAATAATTAAATAAAACAAATTACAAATTATCATCATGGAATTATTTTAACATGAAAAAATTATTACTTATTAAACCATAACCAGTCAGAGTTTGTAAAATAATTTGCTACGATAATGTATAAAATTAAAAAAAAATAAATAAAGGCGAGAAAGAATGAAAAAAAAAAAAAAAAAATGTCTAGACCTCAATAAAAAAATTTGTGCACGTACAACAAATCGTGATTTGACTCTTTAATTTTACAATATCCATGAACTCTTTTTCACGTGATCAGCAAACAGCATGTAAATAATGATAATAATAATAATAACAACAATAAAATTAATGTCGTAGATATATTGTTGTTCAATGAAATAAAATGAAGAAATAAATAGAAATTAAAATATTATAACTGAATATATTTACCAAGAATTGGATCTCCGCCAAATAAATTACTGAGATAAATGTTTGCTTTTCCAACTTTGATGCCAATTTCCATTTTATCAAACTTGAGATATGTATCGTTGTCTTTAATAATTTTTTGCGCTCTTAATATCACATCAGAGTCGTAGCCACCTGTAAATATATAAAAAATACATTTTTGCATTTATTAAAATAATATAAAATAAAATAAAATATTAAAATAAAAAAATAAAAAAATATTAAATAAAAATATTTGAATGTATATAAATAATTAAATAATTAGATGGATAATTTATGTTTATAAATATATTTTATAATGATAATTTGTTTTGTGTGATATATAAATTGATTAATATATTAAAAATTTTAATTAAATTAATTTATTTATTTCACAAATTTTTTTTTTTTTTTCTTTAGTATAAATAAATCGCTTGACATAGATTGTAGAGTTAATTTTTCATAGCATTATAATTATGAAAATGATGTGAAATATGAATTTAAAAATTGAATAATATTTTTTTTTATTGATTAATAAATTATTTTGTTATTTTAATTTTGTGATATTAATTCAGGATTTTAATTTATTTATACTCAATTGAACCTTAACCATAGACTTTCTATTGCAACAAATGTGTAAATATAATTACAGAATAATTATAGAAATGTAAATATTTTATGAGCAACAAATAAAATTATTTTATTTTAAATATAAAATTAAAAAAAAAAAAAATAGTTGCAGAAAGAAATAAATATAAATATAAACTTACTAAAATTTCCTGTTAAATCGCCATTGCCAGTGAGTCTTAGCAGTAAAATTCTCGCATCCATTTGATATTTTCCATGAAAACTCAATTTATCAAAACTAACTTTAAATGCAAATGTCACATTCTCAGTATTGGCTTTAAGTTCACGAACTTTAAATGACGATGGACCACTCACCTAAACTTTCCAAAAATATAATGCATGAATAAATAAAATTATATAATATATCTCTTACGATAAATCAATTAAAAAATAATTCCTCTACATAAACAAACATAAATAAAATCGTGTTCATACTTGAATATCTGTGAGATTTATATCAAGTCTTGCACCTTGTGGACCACGTAACAAACGTATTTGTTCCAACGTTAATGGCTCTATAGCAGGTACATCAAGCTCAGGAATTCCCTCTTTTAATTTACCACGTAAACCTTCAATCGTATTTGTGATACATTGATCAATATTAGGATCAGATTTTTTACATGGTTTTATATAAGAAGCTGCAATTAAAAACACAATATTATAAAAGCCATAATTGAAATAAAAAAAAAATTTTAATATTCAATTATATTTTAATTTTTTAATTTCAATATTATTTTCTTCACTAAATAAATTATTATCAAATATATCTCACGCAATGCTGCAAATGTTGGTGTTATTACCGCTGCGAGCAAGCTGAAATAAAGAGAAAAAATTACTATCAGGAAATATAATCGTCGTAAAATTACAAATTGCATGTAAAATATAAACTAATAAATATTAAATAATATATAAAGCTTGTAAAATATTTAATAAGTCTTATACATAACTAATTATTTCACATTCTACAAATCGATGAAATAACATAGCGTGTAAAATAGTTTATAATTAAATACAGCAAGACTAAATGAGTATATTGAATAACTATTGCCGCAGTTTTGTGTTCAGATATTAAAATTAAACTTCAAAAGTATTACAAAATAAATTAAATATTTATTTATCCGTAATAATTATTACGTTAACTTATAGAGTAAAAAATTGCACAATACTTGACATTGAATTATAATAAAATAAAATAATACATATATTCTTTCATAGACAATTAAAAATATGTGTATATAAATAATAAAACATTTTCACTAAATTAAAATTATTTCATAATACTTTCTTTGACCCTTCTTAATTAAAAAAAATAAATAAATAATTATTCGTCAATGACGAACACTCCCACCATTTACCAACGTCTGAAACCCCGCACACAATCCTAAACATTAATAAATAATATAACTATCACGTCATCCTCATAGAATATAAATGAGACATCCGCTGTAACCGGATCGGGACCGAATAAATTTTCGAATTGATTACGACACTTTATTTCATTCTTTTTGAATCAAACTAAAATCAAACTAAACAACAAAATATCATATAAATATATCATAACAATTATCTAAATATATATATTTAATTCTCCCAATTAAAATTAAATTAAATTAAAAATATAATTTAAATTAATAATAATATACCACACGCGAATAAATGATGCGATCATGATGTAGTGTTTGTTTCTAATAGACAAACGCGATTGAAGTCAAAACTGATGGTTGAATGGTATAGTACCTAGAACGTAGTTAAATGCAATATGGGTGATGAGAGAGATACACTTAAAAGTTAGGAAAAGCTACCCAGTTAAAACATGAAATTTATTACATTATTGCATTCGGTGGCAGGTTGATTACCTCGTGCCACTTGACGTCCATTGGTTGTCGCCAGCCCCCCAAGTATTATCCAATATATAGAAATATACTGACAGCTAGCATAGGGTATAACGCGGGCGTTAAAACGCAATATAGAGAATGTAAGAGTACGCGGTCGACGGTTTGAGATTAGCAAACTCAAACGATTAGACATTTTCCCTAGTGCAATATTCTATGTACATATATAAATACATTCTTATACATGGATAAATATATAAATACATATATGTATACTTATATTTATAGTCTTTCATGTATAGTAGACTCTCGCTTTCGTTTCGGTAACGTCCGCAGAGAGTGGATAAATAACAAACTCTCAAGTCTTTCCCCATATATAAAATTGCGATAGATGACGTCAATTATAAATTTAATTATTTTTTAGCATTGATTATCATGATGGTTTTGTATTATTTATTAAATAAATTGATTGAATTATATGTGGGTTAGATATAATATTTTTGGGAATATTAATATTTGTTTATTAATTTTGTGATGCCGGACGTTTTATTTGGAATTTTTATTTTTTGTTTTATTTATTTATTTTTTTTTTCTTTTATGAGGGAATTGGAATTATTTATTTATGTAGATTCAGTGGATTTTATTGCAAATAGTGGATGACGGTTAATTATGATATAAGAAAATTTTATAATGTAATAAATTTATAATTGAGATTTGTGATGAATGATGTTATTTTAATTTGAATATTAATGTAATCAGGTGTTTAAATTTGAAGGAATTATTTTCTATTTTTTATTTATTATTTTATTTTATTAAATATATATACATGTGTATTAAGGCCAATATAAAAATGAATATATAAATGAAATGTTAAAAATTTCATCATCATTTTTTACATCATAAATGAAACAATCAATTTTTTCTATTTTTATTTTTTTTATTTATTTATTAAAATAATTTTTTTTTATATATATATACACATGTATAATTTTTTTTTGGGTTTCCTCAAGATCAACGCAGACTCAAAATTTTTTTTTATTCATTATTATTATGTCATAGTAAAAAAAAAAAAGAGTTCTTCAGAGTCAATGTTGACAGGGACTCTATAGAATAAAAAAAAATTATTTACCATAAATACAATGTCAATGTCGAAGTGAGATAAAATAAAAAGAATAAAACAAAAAATCATGGCTGCACAAGAATAAAAATCATGGAAGATTTACTACGTCATAAGACTTATCCACGAATATTAATTCAATAAAAATTAATCAAATATATGTATACATAAAAAAAAAATTTCATTGTGGTATGTGTAAACGGTCACTGGCAACCGAACAACAAGTATATAATTCAGCGATGTTCCAATCGTAATATCAGTTTTGAATAACCCACCGTGATTACACCACCGTTTCAACGATTCGTTTAACATTTAAGGAATAAAATATATAAATTTATACATGTAATTTAACTAAATATAATAATTATTTTTATTTATAAATAATTTAATATAAATTCTAACATAATAATGAGAGCATTGAGTTCTTGTATATTTGCGATTGTAATCGCAATAACATTCGCTGAAGTTCGTAAGTAATAAACAAATAATCTGTACTTCAATATATTAATTATATAAATAAAATTATTAATTTAATTTCGATCCATAATTTTTTTTAATTAAATTAATTTAAAAAAATTGTTTTTTTTTTTTTTCATAGCATCATTTATAAAGGTGTGTGGCAGAAGAGATCCCAACTTGGATACTTGTGTGTTGAATAGTGTAAATGCACTTCGTGATAAACTTCGTACTGGCATACCAGAAATTCAAGTTCCGCCATTAGAACCTTTGGCATTAGATCGTGGACTTCCATTATCTAATGCGAAAGATTTGATGGCTTATGCTAGAAATGTGAAGCTCTATAATATTCATACATTCAAGGTTAAAAATCTTCACGTAGATTTGGAGAAGAAACGTCTAGATATACATATTTCTTTAGACAGTATAAGAATGACTGGTGATTATAATATTACTACAAAAATTGTCGTTCCAGTTACAAGAATGGGCCACATTGACATTCAAACAAGTAAATAATTATATATAACTCTATATAATATTTTTTATTTATAATTAATATCATTATTTATAATTTTTTTTATTTATTATTTTTTATTCATATTTATTTATTTATTATTTATTATTTATTATTTTTTTTATTTATTATTTGTTATTTATTTATTTATTTATTATTTTTTTATTTATTTATCATTTGTTATTTATTTATTTATTTATTTATTTATTCATTTATTATTTATTTTTTATTTATCATTTGTTATTTATTTATTTATTTATTTATTTATCGTTTATTATTTTTTTTATTTATTATTTATTATTTATAATATTTTTTATTCATGATTAATTTTATTATTTAATATTTTTTTTATTTATTATTTGTTATTCATTTATTTATTTATTTATTATTTATTATTTATAATTTTTTTTATTTATTATTTGTTATTTATTTATTTATTTATTATTTATTATTTTTTTTATTTATTATTTATTATTTATAATTTTTTTTATTTATTATTTGTTATTTATTTATTTATTTATTATTTATTATTTTTTTTATTTATTATTTGTTATTTATTTATTTATTTATTTATTTATTATTTATTATTTATTATTTATAATTTTTTTATATTTATTATTTGTTATTTATTTATTTATTTATTTATTTATTATTTATTATTTATTATTTATAATTTTTTTATATTTATTATTTGTTATTTATTTATTTATTTATTTATTTATTATTTATAATTAATTTAATTATTTATAATTTTTTTATACATTTTTTGTTATTTTTTTATTTATTTATTTATTTATTGATATATTATTTATAATATTTTTTATGTATAATTAATTTTATTATTGCATTGTTATACTAAATTTCTTTTACTTTTTTAATCAATTTTTAGAAGCTATTGACGCAAGGGCAGTCCTCCACTTTAAATTTATCAACACTAAAAAAGGTCCACGAATATTTTTCTCTGAAATGACTTGTAAATTATCAATTGATGGTTACACATCGAAATACCATGGTACTCAAGAACCAGATGATACATTTGGTGATGTAATTAATTCTGTAATTAATGATCAACAGAAAGAAATTCTTGAAAGTATAACACCACAACTTGAGAAAGTAATATCAACAAGAGTGCTTGAAATTGCCAATCAAATTGGCACTCATTTTACATACGATGAACTTCTTCCTGATCGTGAATAAATACAATATTATATGCTTAAAAATTTTCATAATGATACATAATTATTTGAAAAATAATTTATCGTTTAATATGATTTTAAAATAATTATTGTAAATATTTATAGAAATTATAAAAAGTGCTCCTCACATGTAATGAATTATCAATACTTTGTTTGTGAATGAAGAAGCACTTTTTTTTAATAGTTATTAATATTAATCATGCTGTCAATGTTATACATACATACATATATATAAATACATAATTATATATGTATTGGAGTTTTATTTTGTTTGAATAAATTATCTATAACATTGCTAAAGTAAGAAAAAAAAATTAAAACGTAATATTAAAATATAATTTATGATAGAAGAAGAAATAAATATCATTAAGTATACAATGTTGTTTCGTGTTGTATATAATAAGTATAAATATGTGTATACATTCATGATACAAAGATGGAAAATTTAAATAGAGGAAAGGAAAATAAACGTGTATAATATGATAGATTATTCTCCCATTTTCAATTATTATTTATTTAATCCATTCAAGAAGACTATTTATATCGACTCTAGTGCAATAATTGCAGTCATTTTCTTCGTAGCAAACACGAAAGATAGATATAATCTTTTCAAAATGGCAAAATTTTTTGTAATTATTTTGCACATTTTATTCGGTAGTTCAATTGCTATTGAACTTTGTAAGTAAAATATTTTAAAGTGAAATGTTTATTGATTTATTGTTAATATTTATTTATTTGTTTATTTATAGCGTCAATTGTGCCTGTGTGTGGTCGGAGGAATCCAAATTTGGATGAGTGTGTGAAAAATAGTTTCAATTCTTTACGTCCTAAATTAATTAAGGGAATTCCAGAACTTGATGTACCATCAATTGAACCTTTAACTTTTGAATACTCATTACCAATAACAAACTTAAATGGTATCAAAGCCAATATTTCTAATATTAAACTTTATAATGCATCTACATACGAAATACAAAATATCCATGTTGACTTTGAAAATAAAAAAATTGAATGTTTGCTTCATTTCAATAAAATGAAACTTGTGGCTGATTATGAATTATCAGCAAAAATTCTTGTTCAAATTGAAGGAAAAGGATCTATTGAGCTTAATATAGGTAAATAAATTTATTATTAATTTTATTATTTATTTATTTTTTTATTTATTATTAATTTTATTATTTATAATTTATTATTTATTATATTTATTTATATATTTATATTTATTATTACATAAATATAATTATTTAAAAAATTTTACTAATTCATCAAAATATAACTATAACCATGTAAATACATAAATAAATTTATTATTAATTTTATTATTTATTTATTTATTTATTTATTTATTATATTTACTTATATATTTATATTTATTATTACATAAATATAATTATTTAAAAAATTTTACTAATTCATCAAAATATAACTATAATCATGTAAATAGATAAATAAATTTATTATTAATTTTATTATTTATTTATTTTTTATTTATTGTTAATTTTATTATTTATAATTTATTATTTATTTATTTATTTATTTATTTATTTATTTATTTATTATATTTATTTAGATATTTATAATTATTATTACATAAATATAATTATTTAAAAAATTTTACTAATTCATCAAAATATAACTATAAATATATTATTTAAATATTAACATTTTTATTTATTTTTTAGATGATGCTGAATTAAAAACTACTTTGGGCTATACGATAAAAGACAGTAAAAAAGGTGAAAAATTTTATTTCACGTCAGCTACTAATAAATTAAAAATGAAAGATTTTCAAACGCGATTTAGTTCATTAGTGCAGGAAGGATCAAATACTGCGGTTATAAATGAGTCTATTGATGAAGTGTTGAATAGTAATCATCGTGAAATTGCTATAAGTGTTATTCCTGGTTTTGAAAAAGCATTAGCAGCTAAAATACTAACTATCGGAAATAAAATAGCTAATATAGCTACGTACGATGAAATATTTCCCGACCGTGAATAATTAATAGTCATCATGGATTATATATAAATAATTAGTCGACAATATGTCAGTAATATTTTGTATCGTAGTAATTTAATAGTAATTTTAGAACTACATAAAAATATTTAACACTTGCTCAAAAAAGTTGATTTGAATAAATCATGATAATTTTTATTTTAAAATTTTAATAATTCAATTTTTTTTTTTTTACTGATATAATTAATTAATATACGCAAGTAAATTAATAAACAAATGATAATTATACAATTATACATATTGTATAAACATTTTTATTAAATTACTTTAAATTAATCGAATTTTAATAAATTTGAATAAAAATTAAAACTAAATTTTTTTTCTCTATATTTTTTATAAATCTATAAACAAATAAAAATGTATACAAAAATTATAATTCTCTTTCTTGTCATAAACAAACAATCTACATAAATAATATAAAAATTTAATTATTATAAACATTTATAATAATTTTTCACGCCATTAAATTGCAATTTATGTCTAATAAAAAATCATTTTATCAGAATTTCAATTAAATTATTAATTAAGGTCATAATGTTTTAATCTAATGTTAATATTATTCATATATTAAACAAACACATGCTTAAAAAAACAAATAAAAAATTACGACTGTTAATAAGAACGAAAAAAATGACAAGAAAAAAAAAATTTAATGAGTAATTACAAACTACTCATACGTACGTGATATTAATAATGAGCAAAGTTTAATTGCAACTACAAGAAAGGGAATATTACATTGCTGGAAATGAGACACATACGTGTGTATATATATATTCACATTAAAGTAAGAAAATTGCAATGTATAATCGTGACCTTGAATTGATTATCGATAAAATCCTTCAATCACATCAACGCATTTGATTATTATAATTGGTTAGCAACAAGAATATATAAATGCCGGAAAGAACTAGACAAGTTCAGTCTTTTTCTTCCTGAATAAAACATCACATCGATTCTCAACATTATGGCAAAATTTATAATACTTTGTTTAAATGTTTTATTTATCAAATTTACAATTGGTGAAATTCGTAAGTATAATTAAAATAAATTTAATAAATAAATATTTACAATTAATTTATCATATTTATTTATTTTTAATTAAGCTTCATACATACACGTATGTGGTCGACGTGATCCAAAATTAGACGAGTGTATAAAAAATAGTATTGAAAAAATACGAACTAAATTAACAACTGGTATCCCAGATTTTGATGTGCCACCATTAAATCCACTATTTGTTGAAAATAAACTTCCATTAGCTGCAACACAAGGTATCACAGCATCTGCTTCTAATGTTACTCTTCACAACATGGATAGATTTCAAATAAAATCACTTCATGCTGATCTTGAAAAAAAACAATTCATCACACATTTATATTTTGATAAAATGAAACTTGAAGGTGATTATGAATTTTCGGCAAAAATACTTGTTCCAATTGAAACAAAAGGCTCCATAGATCTTGATGTTGGTAAGTATATTATTCATATCAATATATGTATAATTGATTAATTAATTAATTAATTAATTAATAACATAAATATAACTAATATTAATTTAATTTGTATATAACATCTGTATTTATTATTTAATTAATTCAACAGAGGGAGTTGATGCACATGCTACGATAAGCTACACATTACGAGATACGAAAAAAGGGCAACAATTTTATTTCACAGGAATTAAACTTAAATTGGATGTTGTTGATTATAAATCACATTTTATTCCAACTGAAGGACTTGAACCAACAATAGCTGATGCTGTTAATGCTGTAATTAATACTAATCGTCGGGAAATTACTGATAGCATGAAACCTGGTCTTGAAAAAGCTATTTCTGCAAAAGTACTCGACGTTAGCAATAAAATTTGCAAGCACTTTACTTACAATGAATTATTTCCGGATCGTGAATAAAAATAAAATATAAATACATGAATAAATGTTTGTTTGATATAAATTATCATCAATCATCAGTCAACAAAATATATCCACTATCCATATTATAAATTGAGAATGTCATTCATTTTTAATGATTGATATTGTCATGTTTTATTTTAATTTAAATTAATATATAAATTTTATAATAATTTTGTGATTGAATTTGTGATTATTGGTTGGAATTTAATTGTGTTATTATCTTGCAAAGTAAATTGAATATAAAAATCAAAGTAGTGATCTGCACAAAAATTTTAAATGTAATATTAAAGGATTGGTTTATAAATATAATGTATTCTTTTGTTTATTGAAATCTATGTAATGATGTATGATTTGTTGTTGGAAAAAAAAAAACATGATGACGGAGGAAATGTGAAATAAATGTCTTGCTGATGTACATTAATGTGTAACCTTGTGGACTGATGATGCTTGTCATCCTTGCGTGATTCAATTGCCATTTTTTTCTTTTATTTTTTCAATATAATACAAAAAAAAAATTGATCGACAATTCTTTTGATTTCTATTGCTTGTATTTTTATTATTGCAAGAAAAATGCTGTTATTTTAATTTTAATTGTAGGAAATATAATGAGAATGTTTAAATTTATATATTTAATTTGAGGGATATATAATTTGTAGTTTCAATTTTTTTTATCGTTACTCAAGTAATGTGCAATAGAAAAAAATACTGGATCATTATTTTTTATTTAATAGCCATGTGAATATTTATATCATATAATTTATAAATATACAGTTTAAAATGATGTTACATGATTGTAAAAATGTTTAAACTCAAGAAAGTGAAAAAAATAAGATAAATTATTTTATCAATATAAATTTTGTATGTAACTATACTAATTTTTTAATTTTATACATCATTTTATACTAAATTCTATCGTATTCAAAAAAGTATATTCTTATATAAACGCATTATTAAGAAAGAAAAAAAAAAAGGAAAAAAAAAATTCATTATTTTATTTACGCTCTCAAATAAAAATTAATTAATTAATTATATTTCTATTCCAAATAATGCCTTTAAAAATTTTACATTATAAACAAAAATTATCATACTTTCCTAAACATTCTAAACAATAATAAAAAATATATCAATTAAATAATTTCACGCAAATAAAAATTACAGAATTATTGAGAAATAAATTATAATGTATTTTCTTTTTGTTTCTTTTATATTATTATTAATTTTTTTTCTCCAAAGAATTTTATCAATTTGGGAAAAGTTGATCAAAAGTAAAAACACGGACTATACCACTGGCAATATCTTCAAAAGCACGTCCTAATGCTGACTCAACTGACGGCATTAATTCACGAATAAAAGTATCAAAATTAGAATTTATTGCATTATTAATTACGTCACCAATGATTCCATCACCTCCAAATAAATTGTCGAGCTTGAGATTACCATCGGCAACAGTGACTTTGAGTTTGAAATCAATAATACGGAATTGTCTTACACCTGCATCATCTGGATCTGATGTTGCTTTGAATATAACAGATCCAATAACTCCAGTAATATTACCATACATTTGTCCATTGCCTCTTATTGGTAGTAGCAATACTTTACCATCAATTTCATATTCACCAACGAAATATAAATGCGGTAGATGAATATCAAAGTCAAATTCCAATTTATCCATATCCACCCTTAATTAAAAATCAATTAGACATTTTAATAAAATTATTAATAAAATTTATTAAATTAATTATCTAATATTAATATTTGAATTTAAATTATTTGTCAAATGTTTATAATATTTATGTGTTCATTTGTCATAGTCAAATAATATTGTGCTTGTGAAATATATCCAATAGGAAATAAATGATAAATAAAATAAATAAAAAAAAAAATATCCACGTGAACAAATAACACTAATGTAAATATAAAAGTAATTTCATTTTATTTATTTATACACGACATGATCATTTTATTTATTTTATTTATTTTATTTATGTGCATGTTCAATAATATTACCGTTAATTTGAAAAAATTATTTTTTTTTAATTTTGTCTAGTATTTTATTTTTTTAATTAATTTAATGATTTTATAAAATAATCTGTTGAAACCTTCGTCATATTTATGATTGATAATGAATATAATATATTTGACAAATAATCGCCAGATAGAAATTTAATAATAAAAAATTAAAAAAAAAATACTCACATCATTCTACCAACTGTAAAGTCACTAGCACCATAAGCTTTGACATTATTACCAGAAATCCTAATGCCATTTTGACTCTCAGATGCAACAAGTTCCTTCAAGAGTAATGGTTCAAGTGATGGAATATTATAGTCAGGTACACCCTCAACCAAGTACGGTCTTATATGCATTACACTTTCCGAAATGCACGTATTAATATTCGGGTCATTTCGATTGCAGACATGAAGAAATTCCGCTGTTGAAATAAAATAAAATAAAACAATTAAAATAATAATCTTTGATATAAATCATATAAATAAACAAATAATTCAATATTTAAATTAATATTATTTAATCTAATAATGAAATGTATATTATAAATATTATAAAACACTTGAGAATAAATAAATTAATTAATAAATAAATATACAAATTTTTTTATACATACGTAAATCAACTGCTGATACAGATAAAAGAAAAATTGCAATAAATGCAACAATAATTTGTGCCATTATTAATTTTTTTTTTATTATAATAAATTGTTTTATCAATTGAAATTTAAGTTTCTATGCTCTGCTGGATAAACAAATGATTTTTCTCCAGTCTGCGCGCCAATATATTGGGTTGACAATTGTCACGAATATTTGATTCTACTTAAATAACTATTGTCTGTAATGTCAAAAGACTTGTATAAGGAAGTACACTCCCACTACGATACCAACTCCCCTCTTTCAATAAATCACATCAAGATGATCACGTATGTTTTTGCATATACGACAATTCATGTCATTTTTAAATTCATTTCCTTATTTTTTTTGCTCTTGTATTTTTTATTTCTCTCTGCATTTTCATTTATATTTTTTTCTTTTTTAATTTTGTATTGCTCAATGTTGACATTTATCGTTCCACTTTATCGCCGTGGACATTTGTATGTCATAATCATGTATTTGTCAAAATAAAATGCAATTTGTTTATTCATTTTTGACTCGTCCAACAGTTGTGCGTGTTAAAATATTAAATAATTAATTCTGACAATAATATTTTACAAAACACATAATGAAATAATAAATATAAGAATATGTTGAGTTAAGTAAAGTATATTATTGATAAAAATTAATATTTAACTTTATTAAATTATTTTATTTGAGTATAAAATAATTTTCGTGTGAAAAAAAAAATATTAAAAAAACAACTGACGCATTTATGTCCATTGTTTTGTTTAAGTTTTAACAATACAATTTTTTTATCATATTAGAATTACAATAGAATATTAAATGACTTCATTACAATAACAACAATTACTGAACAAAAAACAATCAAAAAAAAAAATAAATAAATAAAAGATGAATTAATTCATATAAAATTTCCCATGTAAATTTTTTCTCTTCTTGCTATTCATAATTTAATTTCCTTTCGATTTCTTAGAAAATTATTATCTCTCTTTTTTGCATTGTTGTTACTTTTTTTTACGTATAATAAAAATTATATGTGTGCGTAATATCAAAAGAAATATATTTATGTTTATACAAATTTAAAAATATATATTCATGATAAATGGAAGCGAAAATCGAACGACTCATCACAAGTTCAATAAACAATTAAACAAAATTGTGTATTATGATAAAAATTTAAATGTTATTGATTATAAAAGAAGACAAACTCACAGTGACATAATTCATTATATAACACACAAGACACGTGCCAAATAGTAGTTCATTATTTCAGCAAACGCGCAGATTTGTAAATTGGCAGTTATCTTTATTAAATAATATTTGAACTTGAAAATTTTTTTTACTTTATCATAAATATTAATAACTCTTATATCATTTTCCACTACATCTCTACCACTTAACTAATTTATTTTTTTTACTATCCATTAATTCCACATTAAATTAAACTTACTTCATTAATTAATTATAAATTCTCAATTACTTAATTATTTGTCATTACTTTATTTAATAAATATCTAAATTAAAAATTTGTAATAGATAATTATTTTAAATTAAAATAACAGAACGATGAAATTAATTTCTGTTTTCATATAAAACCAACAGACATGTGACGTAATAAATGTTTAAATAATAAAACAATAACATGAAACATGTACTGAATAATTAAAGCTAATTAACCAATTGCACAAAATTCAAACATGAAATAAAATAAATGTTCAAACAATTATTATAGCAAATATAAATTAATAAACTTACAATAATGTAATTAAATCTAATACTAATAATAATATATGGATAAATTAATAATTGATTTATTTTATGTTAATTTTAGTTTGTCAGTATTTTTTGTTTTCAATTAATCTTCGATCCAAGCGTCATAAGGAACTTGTGCAAATAATTTTTCAACAAATGTTGTCATCACTTGCACGAGTTTACGTCGTAAATCTGGTTTCATTTCCTTCAATAGATCTTGACTGTTACTATTAATAAATAAATTCAATGCAGCCTCTAAATTTTAAAATACAAACAAATAAAATTAATAAATATTATTCAATTAAAATATAATATATTATCAAAGAAATAAATAAACATTACGTATTATTGTGTTGCCATCATGAACATTCTCTACTCCCATTTTAATATCACGCACACTAAAATCCATTTTTAATTGTTCTAATCGTAAATATTTACGATCTTCAACTGGAAATGGTCGAGCACGAAGGAAAACTTTAGCTTTGACACCGTCTAAAAAATGAAAGATAAATTTTAAATCGATAAAATATTTTATTCTCCTTTTTCTTTCTTTCTTGCTTTTTAAATATAAAAAAAAAATGTGAGAGTACCATATTCGCCCCAGTAATCACCAGCACCACTTGCTTGAACAAGTATAAGAGTACCGTT
Source organism: Microctonus aethiopoides (assembly GCA_030347275.1). Classification (NCBI taxonomy): domain Eukaryota; kingdom Metazoa; phylum Arthropoda; class Insecta; order Hymenoptera; family Braconidae; genus Microctonus; species Microctonus aethiopoides. The sequence continues at coordinate 6,098,094 of JAQQBS010001422.1, read as the reverse complement.
GGATTGATATCTGGCAGCTGCTCTGATCTTTGGTATGTACAAAGCCAATTGAAGTTGGACTTCATCATCAGAAATTCGTGTTCTCAAGCCAGTTATTTTCAATGCTGATACACCTTTTGCAGCTACATTACGAAATTGGGCTCGATAAGCATTTGGTCCATTGCCCAGTGCAATGTGAACTTCATCAAGAATTATTGGTTCAACTTCAGGATATCCCAATTGTGGTAAACCTTAAAAAAAAAATTTTACCATTAATAAATATTTTTTTTTTTATTCAATTACCCACAACTCTCTATATTATAAAATGATTAATTGTCGTTTTATTCTACTTAAGTATATAAAAAAGAAAGAAATAAATAAATAACCGTTAATATTAGTAACGAAATGAGCGTTGGAATATTTTTTTTTTCTCCATAGCTTATTCTTTTGTCACACGGACTCACACGATAAATGACAACTGTACATATATAACCATTCACTCGTATCACATTTAAAATGTAGGACACATCGCAAAGTCTTCGTTTTAATATACCGTTACAAGTTATAACCTCTTTGTATCGCATTACAAACTTAACATTGAACAGCATTATTATTTTCGTCGATAAAACATATCGCTTTATTTTCAATTACAACACAAGTATAATACAAAATTTTTTTCTACTTTCCAATAATTGTCACACTTATAATTCAATTCAAATTCATAATTTCACATCATTTTTGTAGATAAAAATGCACGTTTTATATCAGCCGATAAAGTAGAAGACATGCAAAAAACATATTGCAACGCGAAATATAAAAAAATAATTCGTATATAATTCTAATATCAACATCTGTTTTATCGATAAACTTGGCGGGATTTCAAAATATAAAAATCAATAGAATTAAACAAATGTAATATAAAATTAAATTACAATAAATATATCCTTTAATTTATTTATACTTACCATTATGAAAATGTTCCGTTAATGTATTGGCTGATTTAGCTAGACATGCCTCAAGCTCAGGATCATTTCTTGAACATGGTTCAATAAACTCTAAACCTCTGTATTTTCCACGTGCATTAATACCAAAAATTATACAAAAAAAAATAATCCCAACACGCAAACTAAATGGTACTTCCATAATTAAAATCACACGTAAAATAATTCTAAAATCCTTAATTTATTTATAAATCAATCACGTTAATGATTATATATTTGTTATACCTGATATACACAAAATAAACAAACATAAATAATAGATAATATATTTAAAATTTAACTTTAATATTAATTTAGAAAAATTAACTGTCCAATAAAATGGATGAACAGATTGAACTTCTCCGTCTGGAGTGACTGGTTGATGGTTGATGCGTTGAGACTTATAGCACCACCTTGACATTGCTCCCCGCTATAAAAGTTGAGGTTTTGTACAATGATAAATAAGAAAGAGTGGGGTTTTATATACTTTACTTATGGGAGGTGTCTCTTGACTTTCTTCCTCACCATCATGTCAATAAACTATACCTACATATTTGTAAATGCGTATATAATTATACAAACATGGTAAATACAAAATTAAATTTATTTTAATGAAATAAAAATAGTAATGTATTAATAATTATTATTTATATTCCATCATATATACCATCGTCGTTCTTGTAGTGTCACTATCACTAGTTTAATATACTTATTGTATATTTAACTAAACTTTCGCACAGGTTAATGACCTGAATACATCAATACCTGACTGTTCACTTTCTTCCAACGCCATTCGCAGAAGAGTAAAAGCAGAAATTATAATTACATTTAAAAATTTGTAGAATTAATAATTAGTAATTTTACTTAATTTTATTATTTGTTTTGTAATTAATTTATAAGTAAGTATAATTATGTTATAAAGTTTATTATATTAAAATAATTTAATAGTGATCAAAAATATATGACATTGAATATTCTAGGTTATGTGTCTAATGACGTCATAAGGTCTGTAAATGTATTTCCTTGATGACTTATTTTGTATTTTAATTAATTGTCTACACAGAAAATAATTATAGATTAGTAAAGTAACAATGGATAGTTGATTAAATAAATATAAAATTAATTTTATTAAATTATTTATGTACGTAAATTTAATTAGGAATAAATAATTGTTTTGTATTATTCATTTAATTGAAATTATTGGGGAAATTATTTAGAATAATAAATGTAGAATTTTGTTTTTTTTTTGTTTGTAGTTTGAAGAAATGCATTTGATGATACAAGACGAGCAACTGGTTATATATACAATATAGGTGCATGTATAGATAGATATATTAACGATGCAAGAATGTGGGGTCATGGACCTGTATGGATGCTTGAGGGATTTCAAGGTAAGCTGGCTCATATGATGAACCAAAAGAGGGTGATCCCTTCAACAGCAATAATAATTGTCAGTGATGCTTCATTCATTTTTGAATTGAATGAAAAAAAATTTGGAAAAGAAAATTATTTGTTTAATTTATTTCAAATGGGATTTGTGAGTTTGTAACATTTTTTAAAAATCAACTATGGCTGTTTAGAAAGTATGTTACATATATTCATATTTACATGATAATAATATACAATAATCTATTATAATGTACGTGGATTGATTTTCATTATTTGAGATCGTTTCATTTGCTTTTGAAGAATTAATATTTGATTCATTTGTTTATGGATTTATTATCAATGATTTTTTCAAATGGAAAGTTTTGAAATGCTTTACCGAATATTTCGGTAAATGCTGTTGATACTAAATCATTTATTATACCACGAGTAATAATAAATCCTGGTTGCCATGTACCATTTATAATTTTATCAAGGATATTTTCTAAGAAAGCTCGACCGTGTAATAAATTACTTATGTGTAATTTTAAATTTCCTATTGTCTCGACATTGACTCGGACTTTAATTTTTTCACCAGGTTTACGAGTTGCAGTTGTTGTTTGTGTTAAATCATCTATAAATGTGTGAATAAAATAAGAAAAAAAAATTCGATTAAATTGATAATTTTATAATTTTGTTGTATAAAAAATAAATATTAAATATTACGTACATAAATCCAATGTGAATTTTCCTTTGTTAGGAATTATGGTGCCAAATAAATTGGCTTCAAATTCATAATTTCCAGCTAAAAATTTCGCTGGAAAACTTTGAGTATACACTACCTGTTGTGAAAAAAATTTATTTAATAAAATATAACGTAAATATATCTAAATTTAGTTACATGAGATTAAAACATTTAATTTAGTTTGATATATTATTATTATTAAGAATTCTTACCTTATAATTTGGTAAATCACTAACAAATTTCGTGACTTTACTCGATGTCCAACCGCTTTCTGTAACGTTTCTTAACGTCAAAGTGAAACCAAGATTTGTCAAGCCCCTCATCACAACTATCTCTTTTGCAAAGAACGGATCAAAAGGCGCAACATTATATTTCGCCAGGCCTGTTTTAAAGTACGGACGAATTTCATTCAATCCTAGTCTAACACACGAGTCAAATCCACTCACATTAGGATGGCAATTCTTGAACGCTTCATCTAAAAAATAAAAAAATAAATTATTCACACATTAAAAATCAACAAAAAAAAAATTATTAATATTCAATAATACATTCTGAATTTTTTTTTATTATCAAACAATTTCCATTTATTTTTTGTGTATATCACCAGTGTGAAATTGAACATTTCATAAAAAAAAAATTACGTAAGTTCTCGATTTGATTTCACTTTCACCTACATCACTGCAAATTGTCATGATATGTTTCGCATTTGATCAGATGAACTTTGTTATGTTTCACATACTTAAAAACTAGACATAACTTGTAAGTAAAAAAATAAAAATAAAAATAATATTACAATCTAAATGACCTACATAAAATAAATTATATAATTTAAATAATACCATTAACCAATAATAAAACAAATCAATATTATAAATAATATATTTATCAAAATAAAAAAAATTATCTGTTTCATTTATTCATTTATTTATTTATTTATTTTTGTCACTTACCAAATTCAACTGCGACAGATGATTCGAATAGATAAATAATAACCAATATAAACAACTTGAACATGTTTTTGTTTGTTTTGTTTTTTTGTTACACGTACTTCTTAATGCTTGGTCCAGCCACGAGCATTCCCTTTACAATAATATATTATTTTTAGTAGTACGCGCGTTCTCCACCTTCTTGTCCTTGCGGTCAACACACCTTACAATTTAACTTTATGTACCAAACACACACAATAAATAACGCACGAATGCTAGTGGTGTGCTTACGCTTTCACTCTCAGTAATGCATCTGACGAGCGTCAATCCGATCCGATCTTTATTCGGTAAATTTTTGAATATATCTTATATAATTACTCAAAACAATTTCCCCTCCCTATTGGGGTTTTTTTTTATACGTGGATTTAAGTGGATGTATGTGTTTATTATACATGGAGAGACGATTCATTGGTTACGTATAGACTTAAATCAAACTGGTTAGTTCAGTTACATTGCAGAAAAAAAAAAATATTGTATATGTTTTTGATAAATGAATATTGAATTTGTCCAAAAGTCACAAAGCTTTGACGATTTTTGTTTTGTCATTAATCAATTTATGAAGTACATTTAGAAAATAGTGATGAATTGTGATAGCTGTTTGTATATGTATATGTATTAGGATTTGTTGTTGTTGTTTTTTTTTGTGACTGAGATTTAGTTTTCTATTTTTTTTTTTTATGGCGTTTTATTTTTTAATATATTCAGAATTTTTTTCAAAATTCTTGTTTGTTTCTTTGGTTTTGTTTGAAAATATTTTTGTTAATTTTCATCGTGCAAGTTCTTGCAGTTTGTTTAATGATAAATGGTCGAATAAATGATGATTTTTTTGTGATGATAAATTTGTTGTATCTGTTGATAATTTATGTACGAATGTAAAATAAAAATTATTCATAGTTAATATATTAATTTGATGGTTTATTTTATTATTGTTTATTATTTGTGTACTTTACTATAATATATATTCAGTAATGATTCAATAATTTACCCTGATATTAGGGCAAGTGTAAATAAATAAATATATAGAAATAAACAAGCAAATATATTAGCAAATAAAAATTTGCAAAAATGAGAACAGTAAATTTCAAAATTTATTTTTTTACCCCTTTTTCATTATTTATTTTTCGAAAATTTATTTCATATTATTTTTATTCTATCTATAGACATTGAAAAAAAAAATCTACATCAAATTTGTGAGAGAAAAATGAGAGAGAAATAAAAAATTTTATTAATTAATTGATAATATAAAATAAATATTGTAATGGAATATTTTTATTTATTTTCCTCATCATAAATCTCATCAATAATAAACTCGAATTTTCCATCATATGATGGTTAATTTGTTTAAACAAATACTTCAATTATACTCAAGAATAAAAATTTTTCTTAGAATAATTATAGTAATTCCTATCTAAATATTCTCACATGATATAATAAATTGCTCACGTCACTAGAAAAAATAAAAAACCACACATATAAATTAAAATAATCATTAATAATGATATTAAAAATATTACAAATAAAATAATGTAAATAATAAACTTACAAATAATTAAATTCGTAATTTTACTTCCTTTGAATTTATATAAAAAAAAAATTATCAATTCAAAACCGAAGGTCTTGTAATTAAAATCTAATAATACAAGTATAATTTTATAATTAATCTGATACTTCAGATAATCCCCTCAATAAAAAACTCAATAAAATTATATAAACAATACAATTATCATACATAAATATATAATAAAATTAAATAAGATAAAAAATAAACTAAAACACAAGAATTCACAACACTGCAGCTCTGGATGAAAGTGAACTAAAGTAAAACTACTGAAGCAAAAAATATTAATACCCAATTCAATTTATTTAAAATTATGCACAAGTCTATGAATTTTTCAAAACAATTTATATTGCAAATAAAAATAAAAAATTCATATCCTCATTATAACTATCAATGCAATGTGGATGCAAAGTTCGTTGGTGTACAAAACTCAGAGAAAGTATCCTCAATATAATTTATGCATAAAATATGTCTGTCTATACTTAACATCTTCTACTTCTTACTCAAAGAAAAAAAAAAAAATTTATCGTTCAGTTCAAATGATTGTTCGTGAGTGTATAAGACGTACATTAAAGTTTATAATTCTTCATTGAATACACATTTAATATTTCACAATCTTCAATTACACTTTCATCATTAATATTTACTAATTGTTAATTAATTTATTTTTTACAAAAGAATTATTAATATAAAATATATTAATAAAATGATGATTATCACAGTTGAATTATTTATTAGTTATTTATTAGTGATTATATCTGCTGAAACTCCGTGTAAGTATTCAATAAAAATATAATATCTGTGAATATTAATTAATTACAACAGGAATAAATATAAATAAAATTAATATAAAATATATAAATTTTACAGCTGATTATATAAAACAATGCTCAAATAATGATCCTCATGTGAAGACATGTCTTATTAATACACTTCATCATCTTCGTCCATATTTAAATGTTGGCATACCAGAAATAGGATTACCAATTGTTGAACCATTTCGAGTATGTAGAACACTGTAAAGATAAAACAAATAAATAATTATTCATTTGTTTCATAATTTTATAATTTAATATAAAATGAAATTATTACTTTTCTTTTTTAACAGATGGATAAGGTGGTACTTACTCTAACAGGTGGTGTCAATGGATATAAAATTGAGTTGAATGAAGTGTTTGTAAAGGGAGTGAGTAATTTTACAATTAAAGATATTAAATTTGGCTCAAAATTTGAAGCAATTGTCATCATACCAAGACTTGAATTAAATGCAAAATACACCAGGTAATCTATAATTTAAAAATAACAATACAAATTAATATATTAATATACATACAAAAAGTAATAAATTAAATAATAATATTTTATTTATTAATTAAAGTTCAGGAGTTTTAATTATATTACCTGCAAGTAGTAATGGAACTTTTTACGCAAAATTTGATCATGTTGAGAGTATTATCAAAGGCTCTGCATCAACAATAATTAATAATGAAAAGACTTATATTAAAGTTGATACACTTGAAATTCAACTTCATGTAAAAAATGTTTTTATGCATGTTCAAAGGAATTCAAATTACAATCAAATAATTGGTAAGATATCAGACGTGTTTTTCCATTTTTTTTTTTTTTTTGCATTTGATTGCAAATATAATTATCGATGATGACTTTTATTTATTTATGCATACATAGACACTTGTATACGTATAATTCTTTTTTTTTATCAAGGCGAAGCATCTAATTTATTCCTTCGTGAGAATGGACGAGAGGTGCTAAAAGCAATGGAGCCACAGCTCAAGAAAAAACTCTCTGTTTTGATTATTGGAATCGTAAATCAATTATTGCGCCATGTACCAGTAGAAACTTTCCTCTTACCTTAACCAAACGTGTGTGTATATTTAATATTATTTATATTTATAATTATATCTATATAAAGTTATAGTTGGCAATATTCAATTATTATTAAAATAATATCTATTATTATTTCCACATAAATTATTTAGTTATATTTATGTTCAGGTGAAATAAAATACACTTTGTATTTATTATTATTTACAATAATAAATCTGTTAATATTTCTTTGTTTCTGATTAATTTATAGACTTTTGTGTTGTTAAAATGTGTTTAAGAGCAATTTGTCAAATTACAGATATAATAGAAGAATTGAAAAATTAGAGAGGAAAACAAAAACAATTGGGGAAATTTCGAAGAAATATAATTATTTGTGTGTATTTAGTTGACAAGGTGAATGGAACTTTCCAACTGGCCACTTAATCATCGCAAAATGAACACTTATATACATGTTTATGTATATAGATATATAAAATATATATTTGTAACCACTTTCTAAATTTTAAACTTGGTTTAATAAACAATGAACTATTTTTCTTTTCACCCAATCTGTATTCATGAATGTTATTTCTATTTCTTTTTTTTATTTGTACAATTTTTTTCTCTATTTTTATCATAGTCATGATGAATCCTTTATATTGAGGACATGCTGTATGTTTTGTTTAAATGGAGAAAATTATCTAGTAGGAAAAAAAATTAATATCTTGAGAAATATAAATGTTTATAGAAATAAAATTTCATTAGCATTAAAAGCAACTAGTAATTATTAATCAATTTTTTTTTTGTTCTCCTTGTTTCTAATTCTTTATGGAAAAAGGCTTGAAAATGATACTTTGGAGAGTATGTCATTCAATAGATCCTTCATCATTGCATTCCATGTTTTAGCAGCGTATGGTAACATACCAGAATAAAGAATTTGCCAGTATTCATTGGCAAAATCAAGTGCTGCCTTGGCTGTAATAGAAAAACAAAATAATTATCACCGATTTTGTAATTAGAAAATATGTAGAACAATTAATTAATTATTTTTAAGTATTTATAAATATTTTAAATTAAATAGTGACGTACTGAGCTCAGGATTTCCATTGAATAAATCATCAGCCCAAATTTTCATTGTGCCAACTTCAGGTTGGAAATTATAGCTTTCAATGACCCATCTATCATCCTTCACTTTGCCATCAATTTCCACAGTTCCTCTAATATTTTCCATACTAATATTAAATTGTCCTAATAAATAAAGATCATTATTAAATAATACATTTATACTTTCATTGATTTATTTGTGAATATTTTTATATTATTTGTTTATTGGATTTACCTTTTCCGCCAATTTTGAATGTACCAAATGCGGCGTCAGCTTTGAAATCGCCCTCAATGAATATTTTTGGTATATCAACATCAATTTCCACACGATGTTGATCATCATTGTGGGATACTCGTACTGATAAGAAACGTACTTTTGATGCTCCATAAGTATTGGCATTACGTACAATAATTTTACCAATCACTGCACCAAATTCAAAATCATTTATCGCAGATTCTGTGAAATGTGGATCCATCGATGGCAAATTGAGTTCTGGTATACCTATAATTATTTTAAATATATTAATATTATTTAATTAACTATATGATAATATAATATTAAATATATCAATGTCAAGAAAGATATTAATACAAAATCTAATTCATTTTTATTCATTAATTTACTATTAATGAAATGTTCAGGAAAAAATATAAACTTTCCATTGGTCAATTACTCAAATCAATATCAATACAAAAAAAAATAATTAATTCTTACAGTCTTTCTGTATCTACAAAACAGGTTTTCACGCAATAATTAATTTAAAAATTTGCATTGAATATAAAATTAATAATTCGATAAATGAAAAAAATTCTTTTCCCACTATTTTTATTTCAAATCAACAAACAAGAAAACAAGAAATCATTAAATAGCATTCAAACTCAACTTCAAATATTCTATTTTATTAGCATGAAATTATCAACAAAAAAAAATAATTCAAAACAAATATAAATTCTAGATTAAAATTATATTTATAAATTATTTATTCAAAATTTACCTTGAACAATAATTGGCCATGATTCTTGAAGTGCAAGCCTGAGACATGAAGAATAATCACTACTATCTTTCTTACATGTTTTTAATCCAGCAGCTGTAACAACAATTTTATATTATTTAATAATATAACAAATATAAACAAAGACATAACACAAGTCCTTACACAGAAATGAATCTTGCATCAAAAATATATTTATTTATAATAGAAAACTTACGTAATTGTATTGCTTGATCACTAACAACAGACGATGCACAAAAGCCGACGAAAATTAAAACTCCTAACATCATCTTGACTCTATTAAAAATGAATGAGTTTCTGTCCCGCCAGCTTCACCAGTCTTACTTTATATAGTTTTCCAAGTCAAGGACTCTGTGCAACGTTCTGTTGCAAAATTGCATGTCATTATAAAGCTAGAAATACATATATACAAATATAAAATATACAAACTTAAGATACTTTATATATGTTGGTGGGGAATATTATAGCAAAAAATCGTTCGATGCAGATTGGTGGTGTAAATACATACACATATATAAATTGTATGGAACGAGAGAGGTTAGGAATAAACGCCAAGGTGGTTTATTAGCCTTTAACATCGTCCTACGACAATCTTTTCACTGTAACAATTAAAAAAAAAACCATAATATTTACTACATTATACATAACCTTATTTTTCACTTGATTCCTTTTTTATAGATTAAATAGATTTAACATATTAATAATGTAACAAAATAATTATATTTTATTATCGATCGAAATCATTTTGTTTATTGTACACTTGATACATTTGATAACAATAAATAATGTATAATGGAAATGATAAACTCTTTGCAGTAGAAATATTTGAGAATATTTGTACATTGTTGGAATTTTAACCTTCAAATAATTAAATGTACATTAATCTTACTCAAAGAAACAACAAAAATTTATATTTGCCCTTCGACATAATATCTAAATCGACCTTGTTAAGACTCTTTTTGTTCTTGTATAATAACATACATCGTCATGCAGTGTGTAAATTATTCAATGCATTCATCACCAATCAAATAGAACAACTTTTAATAATATATCTCCGTTGGTAATTATTTATTCTTCATTTTACCACAAAGTTTTTTCTATCAATCTCTATATTCCTTTTGTTTACTCCTAACTATGTTTGAATTTTATTGATGATATTAAATAATTTAATTCAATAACATTAATATACAATGAACAAAAAAAAATTAATTATTAATTGTACAATATAAACAATTGTGCAACGAATTGAATGCAAAAATTTTATAAAAAAAAAATATTAATACATAAGGAAAACAAAATTCCTCAATCATGATAACTGACATGACTAATTTATGACTATGAGCGGTAAAAAAATAATATTATATGGTCGTACCCGGTTTATTGCTGAACAAACGCAGTAACAGTCAACATCATTCAGACAATGTTATGCTCTTCATATACCGATGGGAGATGAAATGAAAGACGCAAAACTTTATGTAACGAGAACACACTACTTCATCAGAATGATGTATCTTTCAAGTGGACGCCCTTGAACGTCCTGGACTTGTGAAGAAAACGAGTTTTCTTTTGTGCATGATGCATTTCAACGCGAACGTTGAAATCAGCTAATGAAAAAATAAAAACAATGAATTATTAACATGAGATATTGATTAATTTATTGACAATCACCAAACGTGTATCTAATTTATTTTTATTAATCTGGGACACTTTGTTACAGGTGTGTACGCTTATAAATATTTTCTATGTAAAATTATATAAATTAAACCGCTCCTACAGATAAATAAATGTATGTATATGTATTTACACACTCCCACAAATTAATTCCATTCGTAACTGTATGTTAATTGATTTATTTCTATGTATGTCGTTTTAAATAAATTATAAGAGGTTTTTTTTTTTTTTCATAATTTTACGCTCACTATTTGCTGAGTAGATTTATATTATAAATATACATATTTGTATTATTGAATTTTAATTCGCGCATTTTTATTGTAAAACTACTGTACCGACTGAGTTGACTCTCAATTGGTGCTGCCATCTTCGTAGTAAACAGACTCGTAAACGAACTGATAATTATTAAATTTTCATTGAAGAGAGACTGTCAGAGAATCAGCTGATCAGTTAATTTTTAAACGTGGGAGAAAACAGCTGATTTTACCAATATGGACGAATTGACGGATGATGATTTAATTGTTCCACCTTGTAAATATGAATGTAAGTAATATAATATCATTAAATTTATTAATTTAAATAATTTTATTTGAATGCTTATTTTTATTTCAATCAAAATCAATTTTATAACATTCTAAATTTGAGGTTAGGTTATGTATAATAATGAATTTTAACTTTCACGTGGCTTCGTGGTGAGAATCGTAACGGTTTCTTGGCGCGAAATTTACAATCAGGGCCGGCTATTTATCATTACCTAACCCTTATATATTTAGTAAAAATAATAATACAATTTGTTTTTTATTTTTTTAAATAATTCATTACAGATTTGGATCATACTGCAGATGTCCAGTAAGTAATATTAATATTTAATTCATATAGTTTTGAAATGATATTATTTTGAGGTTATAATCTTTTATTAACCTCAAATTTATGGTTTCATTGCGTGAAATAAATGTTGATTAAACGTTAGTTCACTAAAATTATTAATATTGAACAATTATTATTTCAAGATTGCACGCATGGGGCGATACAATGATCGAAGCCTTCGAACAATGTGGGAACGCCATGTTTGGTTATATGACAGAAATCGATTCAGTAGAAATATTGCAAGTGCATCATATAGAAGCTGAGGGACATGATCTTCAAAGTTTACTGTTTCACTTTCTCGATGAACTATTATTTATGTTTTCAGCTGAACCTTTTCTTGTCGCCAAGGTTAGATTATTTGTTATAAATTTATTACATCATAAACTCATAAATCATATTTAATCCTCTTATTGTTATTAAATGTTTTAATATTTAATCCTAAGTATTTGAATTTATTTTTGGATATTACAGAAAGTAAAGATTACTGAATTTGACGGAGATAAATTTTGTATAAAAGCTACGGCTTACGGAGAAGAATTTACTATTGGCAAACATCCACAAGGCGCTGAAATAAAAGCAATAACATATTCGGCAATGCAGATATTAGATCGACCAGAAGTAGAACGACCCGAAGTGTTTGTCATTGTTGATATATGATGGATCATATAATGCACATAAATCATCGAAGCATAAAGCTCCGTCATTAACTAATATGTATAACGAAAAAAGAAATGAAGAAAAAAGAACAACAGATGAACATAATTTCATGCACTTATCTCTTGTCCATCTTTTGCCACCCTTACAATGGGTCATTATCCATACAGTATTTAACAAGAGAGGGGACATTTCAAATGGAAAAATGAAGGAGAAAAGAATTTTATATGACCCTCTGTCGTTTGTAGAGGGAGAAATATAAGCAACGTCTGGGGATCAGTCTTCGTCCTTTTTTTTTTTCTTTATTCCTAATTGTACGTACAGGGTTTTTCAAATAAATACGTTATGAAAGGAACACCGGGCCCCATGTTTCGCTCGTCCCCTTCTCTCAATCTTGACCGGGCCCACATCAGACCCGTGGTGAGTAATACAAGAACCCCTTTAATTTTTTTGCAATTCCCTTTTTTCTAAGATAACTATCCCATTTAATTATTTTTATATCAAACAATTTACTAATATTTTATATCTAATAATTAATGTTTCAGTTTCGTTTCATATTCAATATATATTGTAATAATACAATATAAATTTTTGTACGTGTAAATAAATATTGCATCATATTTGAGACAGTTTATTGTATATTTCTGTATCATAACATTCATGATTTTGTTATATTTCATTATAATATATTATTATTTTGATTATTAATAAATATAATTGATATAGTTCATGTTTGGAATGAATTGCAACTTTTAAATGTGATTTTTCTCTAGAAGTTACACTTTAGTGACTTTATCAAATGACCTAGTAGATAATATAACAATAAATTTTATGAAAAAAAAAAACAATATATACATATATGATGTATTGTATATGGATATTTATTATTTCTTGGAAGTGGCGTATTTCTGAAAATGAATAACTCAACACCCAAAGTGTTTACGTCCCTGAATTGTCGACTCCTCTCAAATACCCCCCTTGAGAAGAAATGAACGGTAGTCTACAACTTGCTGGCAGTTTCGACCGCGGTCTTCTGAAAAATGTACAAGAAAACGAGAAAATTGTGAGCACGTCATTCTTTTCTTTATTTATTTTTATTTTTTCCCATCACAAAAGACATCTTCATCAGAAAATTATTGAGAAATTATTTCAAACGTATAAACACATAAATAATTAATAAATATTGTATAACATATAAATGTCATTACAATAGTATAAATTCTATGGGATTTATCATTGCGTCCCATCAGAATAACATAAAATACGGCGTCACTTTTCTAATAATGGCCAAAGTGAAAACATAATTTGAGGTTATACATGTGAAAGTGTCATAATAGTTCATCAATTCTTTTATTTTAACTACAACATAAATAAATAAATACAAATAAATAAATAAACACACAAAGGGGTTGTGTGCATTTGACAAACAAAAAAAAAAATGGACACTTAGTGAATTACATTTAATCACGTTGGTAACGTATATTGCGGGAAATATATATACACATACAAGCCAAAGTTTTGGCGCGCATTTTTGTAGTTACTCAATGACCGACAGATGGCAACTGCCAGTATGTACACACATACCCTAACACATCATAAAACATAACCTCAATATAATATACATGTATATTACCACAAATTACATATACACATTCAAACGATATATATATCAGCAAGTAAACTACTTTGAGCCAGTGGTGCAAGCGCGTTTGTCCACTATTACTACCGACCAATCAGCCACACGAGCCGGCCTCGTGCTTACGAGACACACGACAAAAATTAATATATAACTACTTTTCATCTACAAAAAATTAATAATCAACGTACAACCACGCGCTATTTAACACAATAAATCACAATGATTCAATAATATTAACATTGATAATAATAATATCAAGAATAATAACTAATAATAAAAGTACAAATGTGTTAAATTCAACGTGTTGAGGGGAAAAAAAAATTTTTTTTCTGTCGACGGGGCGACGTCGCAAACCGATCCAATCGTTATTGTGGATACGGCGCGTCGTCGTATACACGAACGAAAAAGAGGAGGTGAACTCTCTTGTGTGTGGTTGCTCCCATCGTCGACACAGAAAATGGACACCGCTCGAGCGTGATAGAGAGCTGCTGTTTGTGCAGCCTGATAAAATAAGGAATAAAATAATAACGAATAATAAAGAGCTGTGAATTTAATACCAAAAGATCCATCATCAACATACATACCACAAATACACACAGAGATTATAGGGAAAAGGAAAAAAAAAATTACAACGAGAGAGAGAGAGAGAGAGAGAGAGACTATCGTCAATTGGATTATTTAGTAGTGATGAAATTATTTATCTGAATATCGTGTGTTATTTTATTATTATTGGTTTTGATTTTAATTGTCATCATTTTATTCAATGCATAAATAACAACGGATTAGTTTATGGGATTTAATATGTTACGTTGGCGTTGGTGAGTGAGAAATCTAGACAGTTTCCCTGGATGGGAATGGCTCACATTACGAGATTGTAACACACGCTGTCGTGCCAACACACACCCGACAATAACCCCCTCACGGAAAAAAGGAAAAAAAAAAAAAAGTGTGTGGGCTAAGGTCTCAAAATACTGCAGCACACGTTTAACTGAGCCAAAAGTAAGTTTAAATAAATATAATATAAGTATGTAAGTGAAATTTATATTTTATTCATTCATATATATCTTTTTTTTTTCCTTATTCTCTCTATCTCTCTCACACACACTTTTTCTCTCTCTATTTCATGTTTTCTCTCGTTAGTTAAAAAAAAGATTGATATGTATGCATGATTTTTTATAGAATTATTTTGTTTAACCAACCTAAATTGACAATTTTTATTTACAGATTTTTTCGTACCTGTAACGTTTTTTTTTTTTTTTTTTTTTTTTTTTTTTTTTTTTTTTTTTTTTTTAAATACCGGCGTATTTTTTGGGTGTATATTTAAAGTTGGAATAATAATATGTAATCAATATTGTCTGATTGTATGAACATTAATTATTGCTCGTACTGTGACAGTATTAATAAGTTATTTAATAATACAATGAGAATTATATAAAATTGTTTAGCTAATAATTAAAATTGTTGTATTCATGTTTCGTAAGCTTCGATTCACAGCCAACGGCGTGCGTTGGATTCTCTTTATATTGCGAACGAGGCGCTCTCCGGTACCGAGTGTGGTGGCCCTCTTGCTTTTCGAATGTAACCATCGACTCTATACTATCGTATCACGTCCGTCGACGTCGTTACTTGAAACTTCTCCTCGCGACTTCACGAGTACATTGAAATATTATATTATGTGTGTGTTTAAACACGTTGATTGGCATTTACTGTATATTAAAAGGTTACTTAATTCACTTATTTAATTTTTTTTTCTGACGTAGAAAAATTCATCTCAATATTTATTAAATCGTTCGTTCATTATACAAAGTCATTGGCATGGCTCTTTAAACACGACCGCGAATAATTCTCTATATGTACATGTGTCTATGTATATGCATGCATGTGTGTTAGATTTTTAGTTAAATTTGTGTACATGCATGCATACCTGCTGTTTCATGGGGCCACTTCTGAGTACGTGTCATATTCGATATTTATTATTTATTTATTACTCAATTATTAATTTAATACCTCGATATTTATATAAAATACTGACGAATGAATGCACAATCAACATTGAGAACTTTAATTTTTAAATACATATTTATATGTTATATAAATATACATTTCGTATCGATTTTCAATTTAATTTTGTATCATCATATCAATATGAAGAAATGATATAGTAGAAAAAATATTTATTATACATATTATATTTATTATTATTAGTTATTACTTAAGATTATATACATTTGTATATTTGTATTTGATATTCATATGAATATTGTGCATGTGAGAATGTGTGTGTATAAGATATCTGTGTATTTGATAAGGTATGCGACGACAAATCCGCATCGTCTCGTTCCCTTCGGTCGATAGTACCTGAAATTGTTAAACAGCTGATTGAATGATAGGATTATATATACAATTGACACATGAAGTCTTGTTCTCTTGTTGATACTGTAAGTTATTTGTTTGGTTATTTATTGAGTTATTTTCTTTTTTGTATTTTGATTGGTTAATTTGTTTAATCGTTGAAGAGGGAAAGGAAAATGTAATTGGGTGAAGAAGATAATGAATAACGTGTTGAATATACTGAGAGGTTATATATTCTCCCTCAGGATGTGATCGCGTGTGCACGCCCAGCATGGTGGCGTCCCGGCGTCGCCGCGAGCATGGATGACGACGCCATATAGTCATTCGATGGCAGATAAAGATTTTTATTTTGAAGAATTATTTTCATTTGAAAAAAAAAAAAAAATGTCTCCTACAATGCTTTCTAAAGATGTTTTATAAAGTATTTCATTTGTTTTTGACAATGTTTTTAATAACTTTATAATTTGAAGGAATCTATTTTAGATTTATAAAAATTGTTAGATACGTAAAGATTGTTTTTTGTTATTAATTAACGTCAGAGTTATAAATATTATTTAATTTTTGTGGTGATGAATTTCAGGAAATTTTTTAAAATTTAATTTTTATTTGACAAAGTTTTAGTAAACAGTTTGGATTATTTATGATTAAACAAAAGTATAATGTTAGTTGTGAGTGTTACGTGTGATCGGTGATCATGTTGAATTATTAATATTTTTAATTTAATTATTAATTCTACATTCTGCTCGTTGGAATACAAACTTCCGGTCGTTCTTTGGTCGAGATCGAGGCGCCACGCGATCGTCGCGCCGACATTGCATGTGCCCATCTGCAAGATTCATTCTCTCTACCATCTTCTATCCATGGTAATCAAGCAAGAGTACTCCAGTTTCACATTATTTTATGGACAATACTCAATAATAACAATTACAATACTATCTGACATGTATTAAATAATCATTGGTTATATTTTATGTACTGAATTAATTTTGAAATTTTATATTAAATTGTGTCATTCATATTATTTAGTCTTTTTTTTTTCTCTGTTCCTATTTCACAGGCTCTAAAGCAATTTCAAGATGCCACGTGTAAGGAGACAAGTGATTTTAGAGGATCCATCCAGACCAGTAACACCTGATATGGCACAAACCAAATTAGGTAAATTTTATTATTTAATTAATTTAATAAAAATTATTATTATTTGTTTAAAATTTTTTAACTGATTTCTTTTTTTTTTCTCTACATAATTTCAAGTAAAATCTGAATTTCTCGATGAAGGTTCATTGGATGAGATTCAGGCACAAAAAGTTGCTGAAGAAACTCCAAGTCCTCATTTACAAGATCATCAATATGGTCAAACGCCATGTTATCAAGTAACAAGACGACCTGCACAACCATTACCACGACCAGAAGTGAGTTGCTTCAGTTGTCAATGATACAAAGAAAAATGTAGAATATTCAATTAATAATTGAATATTTATCTTCGATTATTTCTTTTTAACAGCAAATATCAGTACAAGCTGTTAAAAGAAGGCTGAATTTAGAAGTGCCATCCACAGCACCAAGTCAATCGACTTTTAAAGCACCACGAGTCAAAAGACGAAGATCAGGCTCGAATTCATTTTCTAATCACACTCCAACAAAAAGTATATTATTTATTTTTTCTTTTTTGTTTTTTTTTTATTCTTAATTTCGCGTGTATTTATTTTTCATTCAAGAAAAATAATCATTTTTTATTTTCTACGCTTTTTATTTTAGGTAAAAGTTTAGAACGAACACGATATGATACATCGTTGAGTTTATTAACAAAAAAATTTATTAATTTGGTTGAAAGCAGTGCCGATGGTGTTGTTGATTTGAATGTTGCCTCAGAAAAATTAGAAGTTCAAAAACGAAGGATATATGACATTACTAATGTATTAGAAGGAATAGGAATATTGGAGAAAAAAAGTAAAAATAATATACAATGGAAGTAAGTATAGAAGAAATAAATATAAATGTAAATTTATTATTAACAAAATTTTGTAATTAATTGTTGAATATTTATTTTGAATTGTATTCTTTTTTTTACTTGTAGAGGAGGTCAGTTACCAGGAGAAAGAAATGATATTCTTGAGTTAAGGCGTGAAGTAGATGATTTAGAAGCTAAAGAAAATGCTTTAGATCGGTTAATTCTCGGAGCTGAAGAAAATCTTCGTGAACTTTGCGCTGATAGACAATACGCTTATGTTACTTATCACGATTTACGTTCAGTTGCGGCGTATCGGGATCAAGCAATTATGGCAGTCAAGGCACCGCCAGAGGCTACACTTCATGTACCACAGCCTATTAATAATTGTGGGCAGCCCAAGGTAATTTCAATTTTACAGAAATAATAAAAAAAAAAAATTTATCATCTTCACTCGTGAATTAATTCATTAATATTTATCAATACGAGTAATTAATTGAGCATTGAATATAAATATTCAAAAACAAATAGAACTGATACACTTGTCGAAAAAAATAAAGAAACACAAAATTAATAATTAATTTAATATTAAAACAGAAAAACAAAAATAAAAATATTAATTATATTTTTCTTCCTTTTAATTAATTTTTCAAAATTTTAATTCTTGCAGTTACAAATTCATATGCGATCGTCGCATGGGGAGATCGAAGTATTTTTATGTCCCGATGATCCTGGCACTAAACAGCATCAAAATTCAATGTCACCAGCGACATCGTCCCAACAAGATACAGAACAACATCAACAACAGCAGCAGCAATCACCGCCACGTCAACATCATCGACGACAACAACAACAACAACAACAACAACAATCAGTACCTGCATCAAAGTCAAATCATAATACATCACGTTTACCACAAGAATTATTGGTGACCCGTGAACAAACACAAATCAATAATTTGGTTTCACCAATAAAGACAAATTACACATCGGCTAAATCTGATCCGAACATGAAGGAAAATACGACGTTAACATTACCGGGCATGCGAGATGCGTTGTTAAGTGAATCTGATGATTTTGGACCAATGGGAGGTGGAAGGTTCCAATTACAAACTGAAGACCAAATTTCATCCGGTAAACACGCTTTTATTTATTCTATTTTTACGGTTATAATATTTCTCTCTCAAACAAGTCCATTAATTAAATTCATTATGTAACATTTAATTCTCAATTTGGATTTTATTACCATTTTTTATAATTATTCAGAAAATCTTGATCGTTACCTCGTGGAGCTCTGGCTGTGACTTGTGTGTTTATATATAAAAAATCACATCACAGGCAGAGTTCTAGTTAGGTGACTGTCTTTAACATCATAATACTATTATTCAACACTATAAATCATCGGCAGAAAAAAAAAGAAAAAATTATTTTGCATTAATGTTATAGAGCCAACATAAATTATAAATATAATTTGTCAATTTTTGTTTTCGTCTTTTTCAGATATGAATATTCTTGACTTTGGCGAAACTCTACTGTCATTGGAACCACCATTATCAGAAAACGACTATTCGTTTACGTTAGGTTCCGCTGAGGGTCTCTCTGATCTCTTCGATTTTCCTTTTTAGAATAATGAGCGCTAGATAAAACAAATAATTATTAAAAAAAAAATTAAACGAATAATCATGTGTCTTTATCGTTACACTGAGTTCGTCGCCCAGGGTCAGACAGATATATGTATGTATAACAGAGGGTTGAAATGACCCTCATGTTACTGAATTAAAAATGCTCAGGTGATATATGTGTTTAGCTCAAAACTTATCGATCTCGCTTTCGACTTTCAAAACACGTCGTGATTTTGTTGTATTGAGATAGTAGTGTGTTAGTGAATTTTTATGATTAATAGTAATTTGAAAAATATATAGATAAATATTTAAAAGTAATTGTCCCAGTGGAAATAATTTTTTGTTTACAAATGCACTGACAAACATATCACGATTATGAATTGGAACATTATGGGAAAATTAAAATAAAAAAAAAAAAAAAAGCAAGAGGGTGATAAAACGAGATACGTGAGTGATTGCCAATCAATTAATATTGTGAGTGAATAAACGTTTACGTGCAATTTAATACGTATACGTAGGACATTTAAATTAATTTGGATAGTCATGTGTGAAATTATGTAAAAATAAAAAATGGAAAAAATAATTTTTTACTTCTATCGCGAAAATATTATCTGAATTTGTTGTAAATTAATTTTCATCATACAGTTAAAAATTATCGGGAGAAAACAATATGATGCAGCTTAATATTGGTGATATTTCGAATTTTAATTATCAAATTAGATGAATGAAGAGGAAAAAAAAAAGCATGCTCTTTCGATAGTTTATTTCAATTATTATTTGTTTGATTTTATCATTATTTCGTAATGAATAATTGTTTATTGTCGATTTACCGAGACAGTGCTTGGAAGACGAGAGCGAGCAATGGATAAACAAATGATTCTTAATTATTTTTTTTGTAAGTTTCTTTCATTCTATTATCAAAATTGTGCAATTCATTTCCCGTAGCATTTTTGCGAATATCAAAGTGTGAAAAATTGTTTAAACACGGGGACGAACTCAATTGTTGTGCAGAGCGTGAAACATGAACAAAAATTACAACAAAAATAATTTTACTATTTTTTAATAGAACAACAAGGCATTACCAGACAGATTCCCAAGCTATCGTCTCGAGTAATACACAATACTTAACAATATTCTAGTAATTGTTTAAAGATAAAAATAATTCATCAGGATACAGTTAGTTGAAGCTTGTCCTGAATTATGGGGGGGGTTTTGAATGAAACAACGCAAAAATATTAGCGGCCAAAAAAATTCTTTCGGTATTTATTAATTTCTTCTCATTATATTTTATTTCATTTTATTTTATTCTATTTTTTTTTTTTCGTGAAATAAATTTTTATCAACCTCGCGAGCGCCCCTCTAAGGATGTACTCTAACACCTTTACAATTTTAGTGTACGTCCAAAGCCATAGTGCCTACACCATTATAAACTCACACACAAAACATACACACACACACACATAATTAAACATCTTTTGCACCTGTAAATATTTAACATACATAAGATAATACGTAAACTGAAAAAAAAAAACAAAGAAAAATAAGTTTTCAAAATAATATGATATGCTGAATCCGATGACGTTTATCATAAAAAATTCATTGATTAATTTTTTTATATCCTATTATCGGATGCATTAATCGAGAAAAAAAAAATGTTAGTTTATATAGTTATATATATGTATATGTATATATATGTTTGCACGTATAATCGAAAGTCGGGCAGAGGGATGTTGTGTGAATGACATTTAGGTGTGTACAGTAATTAAAATACAAAATAAGGTGTGATAAATGTGAATGGTATGTACAAAAGTATATACCTAATTTAATTCGAGAGAATTTATATTGTTCACAATAATTCACTAAGATATTACACATCCCTCAGCTGCAATTTGTTATATTTAATTGATGCCTGATGCAATTTTCAATTCGTATTTAATTATTATATATATATTTTTCGTTTTACATAAGTAACCGCGCTTGTAAAGAAGAAAAAATTTTTTTTTTTATTAATAATGCGCAATGATTAGAGAAACTTATAAATGTTTCTTTTATTTTCAATTGAAGCATCCATCGTAAACAAAAAAAAATAAAACGTATATAGTATTTTTTACTTGAACGTAAATAGAAATGCAATTAATGAATCGTGTATGAATATTACGAGAGAAAAAGAAAGAAAAATAATATTGTAAACAAATTGATCTACGTTATCCATAACCCATTTTTGTTTTTATTTAATTGTTTATCATTTAAGCACAAATTCGCATTTCAATAGTCAATTAAATTAATTCATTGTGATACAATTTTATACAATGTTTATTTTGTTTCGTCGTGTTTTGTCTCATTTGAATTTACATAATGTATCAAATAATTATGATTAAATCGGTGGAGATCAAAAATAATTTTGCATTGAATTATAAATAGATTATCATCATATTTGCTGCATAGTTGAATTCATTTTATGACTGTTGAAATACTTGAAGGTGCAATTGATATATAGAACACAAAATGAGAGAAGTAAAAAAAAGTATAAAATGAATGGAGAATATCAAACATGAAGAAAAAGATTATTCACAAAAAAAAAAATTCCATAAGTAAAAATAAATAATTGAATGAAGAAAGAAAAATGTCCGTTTTGTAAGTCGAGAACGAGCGTGATC
This sequence comes from Microctonus aethiopoides, assembly GCA_030347275.1. NCBI lineage: Eukaryota > Metazoa > Arthropoda > Insecta > Hymenoptera > Braconidae > Microctonus > Microctonus aethiopoides. Next base: position 6,075,134 of record JAQQBS010001422.1, on the reverse strand, counting down.
TCTTTACACCGGATATTTTCTGGTCTATTCCCAAAGATGGAATCGGCAAATCCAGAAAACAGAGTTATGAAAGAAAATATAACCTTGTATATCGAAACAAAAAGATAAAAAAAAAAAAAGAGAAGAAAGCAAAATGTCTTCATCAATTTTTTGAAAGCCTGAATTTTGTCCTCACAATTTATAAATCATCATCGCAGCATTATACTAAATATTTATTTTAAAATATACATGTATTGATGTATAACCTACAATTCATTGTCGTGCGATTCAAATATTCGCGGGCACGAAGTAAGTGGAATAAATGGGGATTCCTATTCGCGTATTCGTTAAAATATTTCAGTGTATCGCATTGGAGCGCATGTGTATTTAGTGGCGGCGTACGAAAGAAAAAAAAAAAAGATGTCGGCAGTTGGCAGCGGCTGTTTGTAGCCGTAAAAAGAGTAGTGTGCGAGGCATTTGATAGCCATCGAAATCGCAGTGCATCCTAGCACGCGAATATCTCAAATGCCAGTGGACGCGCATTGCATTTACGTGTCCTCTTGTACATAATTGTGAATAGTGTATTTAAAATAGTGTTAATTAGTACATAATAAAAATTAACAATAGTAAAAGACAGTTTTTTGTGCGTTGGCGTTGCAGAATCAAACATCTCTTTCATTCGCACTGTTTTTTTTTTTTCCCCAAATCTTCAGTGAGTTAATAAACAAATTCATATAGAATTTCATACAATAAAATATAAATAACAACGACACAATACAAAGCCGAATACGAAAATAAAATATAGAGAATTAGGTATATTATAATGTTAATTTTGCTGCTATTTGGAACTTATTAGTTTTGGCAAATGTTTGGCTTCGCCGCCGCCACTGGATTTTGCCGCTGACTCCCTCTTTACGACCAAGTTCTCAAGTTTAAAGTGTACAGAAAGAGAACGCGAGTCTTATTTTATATATACATACCGCAACATAAACCGAACTAACAACTAAAAGCAAAAAAAAAAAAGCAATTATTAATGTCTTTAAAGAATGATCAAATAAATTCTAACCTCAAAAATATCAATTGTTTCGGTCAAATTGAAAAATAATGAGTATAATAATTGTATATTATTTTTGGTAATATTGATAATTGATTGAACAAAGAGCAAAACCGGTGTCTTGAAACATTATATATATACATATATATGCCCTTTGTGTTGCCTTTGTGTATGTATAATTTTGTATATGTATATTTGCAGTGTCAAAAAAATACAGCAGTGCGCGCCCCTGTATGTAGCTGCCATTACTACTTACTTTGACTCGTTTGGCATTTAATCATCGAGTGAAAAAATACCTTTCATGTGACATATTCAGTGGATAAATAATAAAACGAAATATAGAAAAAGATATAATATACGAATAAAGAGAAGAAGGTATTAATCATTATGCATTTTTATGTATAAATTTAAGAATAAATATAATCTGGATATAGTGTGTACAGCATCAGCGAATATTCGAACGCCGGTTGAAAACATTCTTCAAGATAACCTTCAACAAGCATTTCTCATTTACAATTCTTCGCTCGTCCTTCTGCTCTCTCTTTTATTCTCCATCTATCCCTTATTATTCTCTTTCTACAATCTCTTTTTGTCCTGGGTGTGTGCCTGTGTGTGCGTGCCCTCGACAATTATTATCACCTGCGTCTTAAATATCCGACGCGGTGTTGCTCGACAGGATGAAGTGGCTGAGTGGAAGTGGTGGTGGTGGTGAACCGGCACCCCCAATGCAATTACACCACCCTTCAGCAAATGGACATATACCTACTGTACGTATTTATATATTTGTTTTGTAACATTTATTCGCGATTTTATTTGAAGAAAAAAATAAATTTTTTTTATACATTTTCATTAATTGACAATATACAAAATGAATTTATCGTTATTTTTTTGTTGTATAAATGAATATTGTTGTATTTAATGTTTGTGGAAAAGAGAAAATAATGGGGAAAAAACAAAAAGAAAATTTATAGACTGAAATTATACTGTGTAAACTTAACTTTGTGAATTATTGTGAGGTTATGTTTGGACAGTGATTTTTATTTTTAATTGTACAAGCATGAATTTTATTAATTGGAATATTTAATAAAGATTAAATGGAATTTGTTTTAGGATATTGATCAGTGTGCACAAGTGATGGCAAGCAGTGATGCAATGAGAATTCAGCAAGGGCAAACTAATCAAATGGGTGTAAGCAGAGCTCAAGATGATGCTATGGTTGGTTATGTATTTCAGCGACCTACCGAAGCTGAGTATAATGCACAAGCAACGACATTTCAAACAAAGCAAGCACCACGTGCGTGGGCACTTGCTGATGATGCTATTATTGATAATGTATGTATTTTTATTTTTATATAAATTTATATGCATTTTTTTTCTCTCTCAATTCTTTTTATATCGTAATTTTCAATGATGATTTTTTAACTTTTTTTTTTATTCTTGTTTCATTTTTCTTCTCACTAATTTGTGATTATTATTTATAGAATCACGAGAAGTGGAAATATCCTATGACAAAGCTTGGTGTACCGCAGCAAAGTCAACCTCAACAGCTTGGTCTTCAAGCTATGAACAATGTCCACTTACCGTATGAAATTCATCCAATGCAGTTGAAGGTACGTGAATAAAATAAAAATATAAAATTAGCAAATGAGTTTAACCATAAACTTTTCATCACAGTAGTCACTATCGTATAACGATAATTACATTTTAAATCATTAGAAGAAAGACGAGAATTTTTGTATAATAAAGTTTCTTGTTGCTAGACAGGAAGTTAGATTCAAATGTGATAATGAATTCCCGTTTCTTTTTCTTTTCAAGTTAAATATATGAGGATTTAATTTTATTTGGTCGAGTCATCGCTGAAATTACGTGGTTTATAAAGAATATAAGAAAACGAACCAACAGCAACTGATGAAATGTTAAAATTTGATATTTTTATCAACATAAATATTTTTTTTTTATTGTGACCAACAAAGTATGTATTGTAATAAAATTCACAGATTATCTACAATATATTATATTAAATATTACGATGATTTCGGCGGGTTTCGTACCACTACGTGGGTGAAACATAAAAATATTTACTATTAGAATTTTTTATATTGTATATAATAATTTTACTTTATTAATTTTCAGAGTGGTGGTCCTGGAACAGAACATTTGGTTTATTTAAACAATCAAATGACGGCACAGCAAGTTGCATTATTTCATCAACAGCAGCAACAACAACAACAGCAGCAGCAGCAACAACAGCAACAATTTAGAAATGGACAGGTAAATATTTAACAATTTATATTTATGCATTTTATAATTATTTTTATGGAAAAAATGAACGACGATTTTCTAAACAAACATACGACTAATATTCCGTTTAGTTTCGATACTGAATAAACAACGACACTCAGTGTTTATGTCGAAACTTATACAAATATTAAAACCCATAAATATATTTCAAGTCTGAATTTTATTTATTTTAAAAACTGAGAAACTTTCTATAGTTACATATCGAATTTCCACAGATATTAAATGGAGAATGAATATATATTTTTCGTTCTACAAAGATTATATTTATGATTTATTATGAATAACACCGACACATGTGTTTGTTAAACTCGTTATCCCGCTGGTCAGATAAACAAATAAATTTAGTTAAAATCAAAAATATGTAAGGCCCAAAATTGTGTTGAGGTTAGAAATTGAATATAAAACACGGATTCATGGTATAAATTTTAAATTACAACAAAAATAAAATACATTATAATATAAAGAAAAATAAGAAAATTTTCTTCTTGGGTACAGGAAAGAAAATTATATACATTCATAAAAATCTTTATTTTCGCATTGTGTATAATCATGTGCTCAAATGATTTTCTCAAATTAAACGACATTTGGATTGGATAAAAAAAAATCCTCACAGTCATTTGAAATTATTAGAAATAAAATCAGCCATAACCTCTTCAACTATTATGTTTATCGCGTGGCGCGATCTGTACGTCAAGTACACTCTATGTTCATATGTATATATGCCTACATACATACGTTTTTTTTTCTCGCTGCATAACAGTCGCACGTGCGCGCGTCACTTTACCGGGTGCTAAAGCCGGCCAAATAAATTGTCCCAGGTGACTGATTACTCGATAACCAAACTAAATACGTGTATATATTTATTCGTATCATTCGTATATACATAATTTAATAATAAAACGTGAAGCAAACAGGAAAAAAATACAGTCTTTAAGCGATCTGGTACATTATAATTTTATAGGTTATATCAACTTCTATTCGACCAACTTCTCAACCATAGATATTATTATTAATAATAATATTAATTTATATATAAAATTATACATGTATAGGTTATGTATTGAAAATTAATATTTTAATTTGTTGATTTTTGCTACATTGAAAAAATGGTGGGAGATGTGGTATAACAAAAACTATTGCATATAAAAAATTATAGTGGGGATAGAGCGTTTGCGCGTGGCGTCCGCAAGGCGTCGCCAGTATCATCGCGTCGTTCTTTGTTTCTTTCTGACGGGTAGTCTCAATCTAGCAGGCCGGCTAACGTGAAATAAATTCTTCATACTAAACACATGAGACGCTTTTGTTATTAGTTGTGTGAATAAAAAAAAAATATAGAAAACAAATGAATGTCCAATAATCAAGCGAAAGTTATATAACCTCAAATTAATTACAACATCGAATAATAAACAACAAAAAAAAAAAGGAATATACAACATCCATACAATTTGCAATGATTAAATGGACGATGATAATAATGATAATAATGGTGAATTTACGTGTGTGAAATGTGAAATATTAAATTTTTTACATAATATAAAATAAATATATTATTATTTTTCATTGTAAATAGGGCTTGGATTACGGGACAATTGACTTGTTTAATTGTATATGTTAGTGTGGGTGATTGAGTTAATCAGTGAATGTGGGATAGAGAAAGAAATCAAGGTGGGCAAATAAAGTAGAATTAGCTGATGAGGCGAATTGTCAAGTGAAGCCAAAATTACACGAGATTGAGCAAGACAGAAATTAAAAATAAAGAAAAAAATAATACAAACGCGCTATTTATTTCATAAAAGAAAAGTGAAAAAAATAAATAAAAAATTAGTCATTGCGTGTGTGTTACATGTGTACACGAGTGTAACATCAATTGGAATTTAATTAGAAAAGACTAGATTTTTTTTTCTCTTTATATTTTTCATAGTTTGACAGAAGGAATTAAGTATATATTGCAAGACGCGGCTGTCAAACGTGTAAAATAAAAGCGATAACGAGAGAGAGAGAGAGAGAGAGAGGTTGTGGTTAATTGTGGAAGAAAGAAAAGGGGAAAAGAAAAGATATAAAAAAAAAAAAAGGAGAGGCTGCGGCTCGTCCCAGCGGTAGTACTGAAGTCAGGGCCGGATAATATTGTGCTTCTCGAGGCCCTTTTATTCTACGTACGTTGGTTGTGTCGATCAATTACACGCGTATATCTGTGTGTGATTTTGTGTATTTGTGTGTGATTTATTATTGCTTTGGTAATAATATTTGACTTTGATATCGAGTGCTGTATTGATTTTGTTTAATTGATACAAGAGTGATTATAAAACAACGACGACGACGACAATTAATTTGGAGACGGTGGAGAGTTTCGGCGTTGGATACAGCCAGGGTGACAACATTGGCGACTGGATGAAACCGCCGGGGGATTTATTTCTTTATTGCGACATGAAGGACCTGGGTGCCGATATGGTTAGAATTATTTATTAGGTGTCTTTTTAAATTTAAGACAAAAAAATTCTTTCTTTTTTTCTTGAAATTTATTTATTATAATTTGTAGGACCATTTTGTTTTTTTTGTGGAAATATATTTTTCACTTTGGTTGAGGATGTATGGATGTATATATATACATTTTCTTTCCGCCCTTTAGGCCGTGAACAGAGTCAGTCAGTATGTGTGTAGAAATCGGTGGGAGAAAGGGATATATATCGTCTCCTCCTCATGATGCCGCAAACCTTCCAACTCATATTCGAACTCGCTTTCGTTTGCGCTTATACATATACTCAAAGCATATGCTTATATAGTTTATTCAGTTTGTCTGTCTGTTGGTCTTCTCTCTTCATCACTTGTGTATTATAATATCCGTACAGTGCCAATTGAGTGCTCATGAAAAAATACTTTTAAATATTCGTTTTAGTATTTTATTTTATTTTATTTGTAGTTTCTAATTTTTCTAGATTGAAATTAAATTTATCATTATACTCTCTTTTTATTTCTCTCTCTGGTTTCATTGTTTATTTATTTATTTATTTATTTATTTGTTTCGTCAATTGTATGATGGAATTCTATTTATTTTATTCATTGTAATGTTAAGTATGTAAATTTTTATGATAGACGATCAAAAAAAAATTATCTTTTGCAAATAACATTTGAGTATCTCTTGACTCAGGCGAAACTTTCTAATGATAATAATACAGAAAGATTTCGGGGACGACTCCATATAAGCAAAAATGTTTTCGCAATATTACCTACTACGTTTGTTTATTATGTATAGTCATATTTTATGTGAAAAGATTTTTTTCTTTTTTGTTTTGGCTATAGAGTATAGTAGAGTGATTATTTTATTTCAAGGTGAAGTGTATTCAAGGGAGAAAGTTAAAAATTTTATTTGCTTGCAATATTTTATATTGTTCTATCAAACTATTAAAAATTCTTATTATTTTATATTAATCTTTTTTCTATGTTCAACGCATTTCTATTTGATCTCTTTGAAATATAAAATTCAAATGCTTCAGTTATGTCAAGCACCCAACAGCAGCTTTTGTACTGATATAACATTCAATCAAAATTGTGAGATGATCAGTTTCAAGCTTTATTTCTTTTATTCACCATTTTTTTTTTTTTTCAATTTTTTTTTATTTATATAAATTTTTTTTATTTTTATTTATATATTTACATAAATTTTTTTATTTATATTTATATATTTATATAAATTTTATACATATATAATTTTTTTATTTATTATATAAATTATATGAATATAATATTTATATAAATATATTTATATAAATAATTTATAATTATTCTAATGTTCATCTCAATATTTTTGAACTTATTAACCATAAAATACTTAAACAGAGAAATAAATAAAAATTATAAACACATATATCTACTTACTCATTAAGAAAAAAAATAAATTGCAAAAGTTAGCTTATTATTTTCATGCAAAAATTGGAAATAAAAATTTATAAAAATAACAAACAGACATTTAAGTGTATGTTAAGGGGCAACAACATCGCAGCTGTGTTCTTTGCTCAGACCAGGTGTTGCTGACATTCGTTGTTATCATTGCATATAATGCACATGGACAAGAAAGAGAAAAAGATAATAGTATATATACGAATGATGTCGGTTGAAAATATATCGATCGGACATGTGTGTGAGTCATTCGACATCTTTTCCCCGTGACTCGTGTAGTGTAGCCTGACCTTACTCGGACATTGATGACCATGAGTTTGTCTTCGTTCTCGTTCATTTCTGATTATACATATGTAGAGACATATTTTGTATACCTACATATACTCGTATATCAAAATTATTTAATACATTTTTATTTAATTTATAACACAGTGAGATTGAATTTCGCGATTTTTTTATGAATATTTATATTTTATTTATTACAAATAATATTTAAAATTATTTCTACATAACATAATTTATTTCTTAATAAATGTATATTTTTTTTTATTTCTTCAGTGCATAGAAATTCATTTTTAATTGTTCATACTCGGGATATTGATTTACATTGTTGAATTAATACAGTGGTTGTGAATAATTTATGTATAAAACCAATATCTCTAGGGTATTTCAGAGTTCTCGATGAGATTTCTTCATTATAATGACAAACATTATGCCATTAATATTCTTATTATTTTATAATGTCTTTAGATGTGAATTGTTTTTTTTTTATTTACATTTAATTTAAATTCTTTTGCCATAGAAGAATAATAAACAAATCATTATTCGATTAAATTTATAAATTCACTTGACGTAAGAGGATCGTGCTTAGATGATTATTTAATAATTAATTTATTGAATGAGTTTGCATAATCTATTTATGTTTATTGCGACATTGAAAGTTCATTGTGCGGTTTATTATTTCTCCACAACTATGAAATGATATATGCACATAAACTGAAATAGAAGAAATAAAAAGTAAAAAGTCATGGTTATATATGCGGAATGTTGCCTTGAGGGGTGCGTTCACCTTGAGAGAATATAATCTCGCACTTGTAAACGGGTTCGTTAGAACTTTCAAGATTTTTTTTTTTTTTTTTGACTATATTCGTTGTAGATTAGACACATTGGGGCAATTGTTATGATTCATTAAAAAAGATAGGAGCATTTAATTGAACGACATGGAAAATAAATATAAACTAAAAAAATAAATTAAAAAATATGTATAAACAAAAAATTATTTCACGTCATGAATTATTTATAATTTTTCTACACTGCGTAGTTGACAAACTTTCTCACTGCAATCTGTCGACGTTGATTAACTGCAACAATAAACAAGTCATAGATTTCAAGCATGAATGATTCTGTGTAATTTGATACATATACACATTTCAACATGTTTATAATTAAATGTCAATGTGTCTTCTCATATAATCAGTTTGGCGTAATTGAAAATAATTAAACCGAATGAAAATAAGAAATAAAAAAAAAAATCGTTTGATAAGTGAAGATTGATTTTTTTTTTCAACTTTTTTATAAATTGCATTGTGCTTTTTTTTTTTTCTTTCAACAATACGT
>JAQQBS010001422.1:6045553-6063640 GCA_030347275.1 Microctonus aethiopoides | reverse complement strand
ATTTTAATGTTTGTTAATTCAATTGAGTATTTTGGTAGAAGTTATTATTTTTGGGTTTTTTTTATTATTGAATTAATTATTTGGAGAATTAAAATTTTTATTTAATGTCGGAGAATTTATTTTAAATTTTCATTGGAGTTGAGAGAAATATTTATTTGTATTTATTTGAATATTAAATTGCTAGTGAGATTTTAATGAAAATGATATATGATAATTCAATTAATTTATTTAGGTTATTTATTTAATTAATTAATTAATTTATTTATTTTTTTTTTTCTCTGGTTCAATGTCAATTGTGAGGAAGTAAGTTAACTATGAATATTAGCAGCTGCGCAAACTGTTATACACTCGCCCCTTTTATTTCGTTTAGCCTTGCCCGAACCTTCCCAAACTTTCGTTCTTTCCCTACTTATTTTTCGTAATCCATTCTCTCCCTATCTGCCTCTACTGTTTTTATACTACTTCATACTCTGTATTATCTACTATCTACATCCATCTGTTTTTCAACTACTTTTTCATCACGTGAACTATTTTGGTGCTTTTTCCATCCCCCAGAAATCACTTCCAGCTTTAGGAAATAATAACAAGCAGAAATAAAATACGAAAAGAAATTAAATAAATAAATAACAAACAAAATGGGCATCCGAGATGTTTCCAATTGGATCGATCATATATTTTTGGTATTTATTCACAGCTATACATAATTATCTCTATTTCATTAATATTCATTAATATAATATCAAAAAAAAATTAATAATTATTAAAATCATTAATAAAATTTAAAAATTATTACTGCAATTTTTTGAAAGCTCAATATTTATTCTACTATTCTACTTGCATCTGTTATAAGTTTTATTCACAGCTATACATAACTATCTCTATTTCATTAATATGCATTAATATAATATCAAAAAAAAATTAATAATTATTAAAATCATTAATAAAATTTAAAAATTGTTACTGCAATTTTTTGAAAGCTCAATATTTATTCTACTATTCTACTTGCATTTGTTTTAAGTTTTATTCACAGCTATACATAACTATCTCTATTTCATTAATATGCATTAATATAATATCAAAAAAAAATTAATAATTATTAAAATCATTAATAAAATTTAAAAATTGTTACTGCAATTTTTTGAAAGCTCAATATTTATTCTACTATTCTACTTGCATTTGTTATAAGTTTCATATCGCATTATATTTTTATTAATATAATTATTTATAAATAATATATTATATGTAAGTATGTATAATATATAAATATAAATATATGATTGTGTGGTAATGCGCAGACGTAGATCGGAAGTTCGTTGAACTAGTGATGAAAATTGCGGCCGATGGAGAGAACGATGAAAGAGGGAGTGAGTGCTGGAGGGTGGTTAAATTGGGAGTGTTAGAGGTTCTGGAGATCTTTCTATAACAGGATTCAACTGAACATTAACGACGTATTATATAGATTTAACAAATGACGTAAGAATTTTCATGTACTGAGGGAAAAAAAATTTTTTTTTTGCAATTAATTTGCAATCAATTCAGAGATTTGTTTTTTAATTTAAATATAATGTATGTATTCATCGTTTTGTATTGGTAAACGGTCAACGATCCCACGATATTATTTTATTTATGTGCGAAAAAAAAAAAGGAATTGTCAAGGAGGGGGTGCAATTTCAATGCATATACCGTTGTCTCGCGATTCTATCGTGTCTTGTTTTGCATTGACTCATTCGTTTATTTTCTCTTCACTTTTATAGATTTTTTTTTTTATATGCACACCCGACTCGATGTCATGACAACAATCGATTACCTTATATTCAGTATAGAATAATGGATGCACGTCAAAGAGAGCGAATGAAAAATATATTAAAAAAAAAAATCTTAAGAGTAAAATATGTTAGAATAAAAGATGATAACAAACTATAAAGTTTACAACGTTCAAATAACAACTCTTTTGCACTTGTGTGTTTAAATTTAATATAATATTTTACTTCAATTCATCATTTTCATAAATATTTATATACAGAGGATAAATGCTATTGATGAAAGCATTAAAATTAAATTAAATTTAAAAAGAATAAGAAAAAATAGCAATAGAATCCTCTGATGTTTGCATGTAAAATTCTTGCACGTTTACACTTGAACACGCGCGCTCTTAATACAGCGATAAAGAAAAGAAAGAAAAAAAAATACAAAGAGTCTTAAGATTAGCATGTTGAGGAAGAAAAAGGAAGCAGCAGGAGGTTTTAGTTACCATGAGGAAAAAAAATATATTCATCACCCAACAGTTACTACACGTCCATGCAAATTCAAAGCAATAGATTTAATCGTTCACCACTTGAAAATACATTTTAAAAACATTGTGCATTCTCTCGTAACGATAATGTCCCACCTAAATGTATATATTAAATATATATATATAAAATGTCCTGGGATAATGTCCTTGAGCTTTGCTTTCTATTAAAAAACCAACAGCTTTACCTTTATTTTGTATAACTGGAGAAAAAAAAATTAACTTGATTACAATGAAAGAAAAATAGTTTTTTCATTTATTAAAAAAAATATAACAGCAATAATAATAATAGTAATGAAAAGAAAAAGGAAAAAGAATTACTATGAATAATTTAGCATAATATAAAAATGTATATTTATTTATTTTATTTTATTTTATTTTTTTTTTTTATATATCATTTAATTGCATTTATTATTTATTTATGGAAATGACAAACTAGTCATAGCATTTTACTATACTGTTCATTGAACTTATAAACTGATGTTGATGACCCTGTTAATATTTATTATAATATATTTTTGCGTACATATAATATATCTGTGTGTATATTTTTGTTTCATATATAAAAAGATCGCTCCCTCGGCAAAAAAACTCTGGGGTGTTGATGAAGGAGGTTCCAAGGATGACGGGGGTGTCAAAGGCGGTGGGATACTTCACTTGGGTGATCATCAAATGTGGCGAGATTCCACTTGGAGTACTCCAGGTAAAAATCATTTATTTTTATATTTATCTCCACATAATTTTTCTTAGTATTATACATATATAAATAAGCTTTTATTCGTTTATATTATTTGTTTATTGTTCGTTTAATTATCATGCTGAATATTTTTGAAATAAAAATTTACTGTCGGCAGTAGCTGTTGAATTATTAATCATTGTGTCAACATCACATAACAATGTCCAAATTGTATTTGTAAATTTCTGAATGAACTGAGTAATTTTTATGGTGTAAAAAACAAAAATAGAAACAAGAAAAAATTTTATGATGTAAAATTCAGGATTTTTTGCATTTATTAAATCATTTGTTTAATTTTTTTTTTTTTTTTTTTTTAAATTATGCGTATATGTGATGTTACGATGGGTGCAACGCGACTGTTGCTATGGCGACAGACGCCCGGCATCGGGACACTGGTGGGGGCAATGTCCCAATAGCCAGGATCGTAACTACTCATCAACCCTTGGGCGTATTTTCTCTGTGTTATTCATTCCCCTACTTATAATTAATTAAATCATTTGTTTATTTGATATAACAGAAGTTATGATGAATTTTTAATATTGTTTAATTTTGTTATCGGTTGCCAACACATACTTTTAAGTCATTTTGAATATTTTTCTATACACTGTATATGTCCTAGACGATAACAATTGGCTTTTGTAAGAATGTATTATTTCTCTGTAATTTTTGATTGATTATTTAATGTTTATTTTTGTTTTTTATAATAGATCATGCCGTGTCGCAACCGATATCGATGGCCACAGGAAGACGTGTTGGTGTTGGTACCGGATATCATCATCAAACATCAGAAGTTGGGGCTGTTCTCAGTCCACGAAGCAGGTAATTTTTGTTTTTTTTTTTTTTTTTTTTTTTTTTTTTTTTTTTTCGTTTTCCATAAATGATTGAGAGAAATTTGATCATAAATTGGGGTTTTTTAATTTTTTTATTTACCTTTGACTTTGAATTTAAATGTATATAAATATTTTAAATTAATATTATTCATTAGAGTAAATTAGTAGATGATTTAGTTGAATTATTTTTTGTAATATGATGAAAGAATTCATTGATTGCAAAATAAAAATGTCAGCAGATTTTTTTTTTTATGGTAAAAGATTTTACAAGGTTAAAAATATGCATATGATTATCATGGTAGAATGAATTAATTGACATCATCATCATCATCTGTATTTTGCAAGGAAATATAATGTTAATCATTTTATAATTGCAGTGAAACTGGTGGACTTGGTGTTAAAATGGTTGAATATGTTCTTGGATCAAGTCCCACAACACCAAAGGATTTGGAACCACGAATGAGCGGTCTCAGATTGGTAAAAATATATTTAAAAATTAATTTATCATATTTTCGTATCTATATTTTATTTTTATGTAATATTAATTATACAATAAAATTATTAAACATTTTAGAATGCAGATAATGACAAAAAAGAAAAAGATAAAGGATCAGCGAGTCCATTTGATGGTTCGAAAGATGATAATGGTCCACAAGGTAATGGACTCGCCTCGCAAAATGGTCTTGATGATGATAAAGGATTCAAGTGAGTTAAATCTGAATATTTTTATACAAATTTCCATTTCTATTTATCAAAAAAATTTCTCTAAATTATTATTTATTAATTTTAAAAATTAAAACTCAAAATGAAAAATATTTTCTTCAAACGCAAAACGACCAAATAAATTTTCATCGATACAATAAATTTCTGCTATTACCGACATTATTCACTAGGTGTCGCCACCGCACGGAAAATTGTCGGTACAGTCGATATAAATTATTAACATTTACGAGCCAACTATAAAAAAAAAAAATCAGAGCATAAAAAATTCAATGTCACTACTATTTATTTATTTATTTTTTAATTTTTTAATAACTCTGATTTCATTGCTCACATTATTTTTATCCTTCACTACGCTAATAAACATTTTATAACATTAATTTGACTAAAGCTATTGTTATTTCTTTTATTATTTTAATTAATCAATACTTCTGAAATATATTTTAAATAATTCATTATAATAATAAATAATTTAATATTTTTTATAGCCGTACTCCTGGTAGCAGACAACCGTCACCAGGCGAGGAGGAATTTCAAAAAAATGCAGCAACATTAGCAGTTAGTGCAGGTGGTGGTGTTGTTTTATTAAAGCCTGGCGATGTTGTTGGTAGCGAGGAACATTTCATGGCGGCTTTTGCCCCAGCACCACCGCATCATTTACAACATCATCAAGCACCACCAACTCATCATCTTCAACATCCGCATTCGCATGCGGCTCAATTATTTGGTGCACAAGGACCATTACCGCCTCAAGGACCACCGCCAACGCAACAGCAACAACAACAAGGTCCGCCACAAACGCAAGATACAACAACACATTTTGACGTACAGGTAAGAGAAAAAAATAAATAAATACAATTTCGGTGCTTGTATATTATCATAATATCGAGGATCAAGCGAAATGTTTAATGAGATTTTTCTCTTTGTTATTATTCTTTTTTTTCTTTCATCATTTTTAATTTTTCTTCAAGTTTCGTTTATTTTTCAACTTTATATTTACTCCATTACCGCTATTGGTTGATGTGTGTTTGACTCTTGTTACAATACACACAAACGCTGCAGGATGAGTTTTAAATACCATTATTGAGGTGGTCTAGAGTTTTAAGCTGACTTGGCGTTGGCAGATGTACATAAATCATCAACTGACAGGCTGCCACCTACTTTCGATCATCGGCATAAAATAGAACTGAGCTAACAAAACCCCCGAGTTATGTATGACTCTCTCGTATACATTGTGAATATATATCTAATCTCCAACCATATTTTTTTATTTCTATATCCATTCAAATCTGAAAAAAAAAATGGAAAGATGAATTTTTGAATGAACATAACAAAGCCTAGTAGGATTATATTTTGATCTATAGAGATTATAAATGGTTCTTTATTTAAAATTTTAAATATATTCCCATTTTATTCGTGAATATGCTCTGCATATAATTAATTTTTTGGTTATCAATGTAATATTGCGTTAATAGAGTTGTTGTTAATTTATAAAGTGGACGAGAATAGGCGAGGGATTACTGAATTATTATTTTATGTAGAGCTTATTACTCAGGCAATTTCATTTTCTCGCGTAATATGTTATGAATTTAGGAAGATATAATTTGGATATTTTTATTTCAAGGTGTCGGGTGGGAGTGGCATATGCGTTGTGCCTTTTTTTTTTTTCTATACATTTTGTTATACATAAATTGTACTCTATAATTTTTACTTCATCTAATATATTATGATTTCGACGTGGCCTTGTCCGAGGCCTTTGACTTTTATATAAAAAGTATTTTTATATATTTTTTTTTAATACATTTCCTCCTTTTACAGATATATGTTTTGACGTCTTGACAACACGTTTCTATTTCTATCTCATTTGGCCATTTATTCTCTTGTATTCGCTCTCAATTTCTGTCACTAGTTCTCTCCTTTTTCATTCTCGTATTTCCTATTAAGGAAAGTAGAACATTCAGATATATTCTGAATACGTATTTATTTCTGTTATGACTTTATTTTCTATTCTCAACTGAATAAATATTCAAATGAATCAAATTCATTTGTATTCATTTTTTCTTTCAAATTCATCAATGAATAATTTTCTCATTAGATATTTTGCTTTATTTATTTATTTATTTAGTTTCATAATATCTTTCTTTAGTAAATAATATTAAATGAAGGAAGTAAAGTTTCAAAATGAAACAAATTTTTTGCCATCCGGATTCCTAAATACATATTACAGGAAAATATTTTTATTAAATAAAATCTCTCATTGATTAATGTTAGAAAAAATGTTGCTCTAATTAATTATTAGTTTATCCGAGTTATTTCATTTCGGAAATAAATCTCAACTGAAAAATACGAATTTTCAATTGTATTTTTCTGTATCGAGTAAAGATAAATAAATAAAACTTCACTGTGTTCCCTCGAAATATAATTTATAACTTGGCTTAAAATGACATTAAAATTCTCATTCATAAAAAAAAAAACAAGAATTAATCCACTTTATCGAGTGTTACTAACTCTCTACAATCTCTTGTGATAGCTTCTTCAACAATTTCAACTTAGAAATTTCAACTCCAAACTCCACATCAACTTTGCACCTTTACCAAAAAATTTTCTTTCAATATTTTAATTTATTTTAATTTAAAAAAAAAACGAAACTATTTTTTCTCTTCATAAATAATCAACAAATATTACTTCATACAAAGACTTTTAGTTCACCTACTATACATACATATAGATTTTAATTACACCAATGAATAATTAATTAATACTATTAACAAAAATAAAAAATATTGTGAGAAATAATCTTGACACAATGTTTATTTATTTATTTATTTTTTTCTGTTTCGTCATTATAAATTTTTACAAGGGTTATACATATATAAACATTAATTCGCACAATTAACGTAGTAACGTGTCGACGTGCCAAGATGAGCCTGGCGATCGCATTATTTCTCCATGGCTCGTGCTCAACGGCGCATGAAGTCATTCCTCTCTCATACTCCCCCATCATTCTCTCTTCTTCTTGTTGCCCATTCCCTTCTGCTGGTTAATTCAATGTGTGGCTTGTCGTTGGTCTCCCTTATCCGAGTAAAGTGCAGAACACCGAGAAAGAGTTACGAGAGAAGAAGAGAGAACTGACTATACACGCAGGTACACACACATACCATGTACCATATATAAGGAAGAACCCGGGTTGTTGACTTGCTGTCCATTCAGCATAAAGTGCAATGACTCTCTACGATGAAAATCTGTACTCATACAACTATAGCGTGTAAACTTTTCTCTCTCATGCTCGAAGAATTTCTTCTATTCTAATGTACTGTCTTGGATTTCCGGTCAAGGAATTTCAATGTAAAATTTTCCATCTCTCAATTTTGTAGGGTCTTCTTCATTAAATCCTTGTTGAGATTAGTCAAGTGTAGATAATAATAACCGAGAAGAAATTATAATGAAGATTTTATTCATTAATTAATTAATTCATTTATTTATTTATTTATTTTTATTATTGGTGTGGAGAATTTAATTTTTAATTATTTTAATAATTATTCGTGACTTTGATGTGGATCATGAATATATTTTTTTCCAATATTGTATGTATATATTTAATATTTATGCATGTTTGCACTTGAACACAGGCGTTGAAAATTTTATATTTTGGTTTAAAATAAAAAAAAATAAAAAAAAAAAGATTTGAGTTTATTGTAAAAGTCTTTCACAGTCTGTCGCATGTCAAGCGGAAACTCTCACAACATACTCGCCATTGTCGTCGGCTATGTCTCTTATTCGTCAGTTGAGGTGAGGTCGAGTGCTTGTCACTCATTCTTTAGATATTTTTGGTTCAACTGTTACATAACACACACATACATCCATATACTCTTAAATAAGACAAAAATACAAATATATTGTACCCGTTCTTATTTTTTTTTTGTTTATAGTTTCATGAAAATATTTTCGTAAAAAAGATGCTTTCAATAATTTTTATAATTCATTAAATTATATTTTTTTTGTTTGTTAAAATATATTATTTATAGAGTGAAATAAAGTAGGTGATGATTTTTGCTTATTTAATTATGTTGATTTGTTTATTTATTCAGACTGTTTTGATGGTGATTAGTTGACTGGAAATGCTATTATTATATACAACTGGAACTTTGTGAAATTAATGCATTCGTGTTTGGTGTAGTTTTTCGTTGCACGACCCCGAACATGCGGTGACATGACGATTTGCACGAAGGTCAAACGACGACACGGATTGTGTCTTGGCTTAACGGGAATCGTACGTTGTCGCCCAGACATAATGCTATCAATTTTAGCGTATGCGACACTGTCACGATAACAGTAAGCAGGCAATGGGAGTGGTGTATCACTTTACAATTATACTCATCCATATTTAATGTTAGTTTCGGTTTATTTTTTATCTTGTGCATATCATTATCGTTGTAATATCGATAATTAAAATTCATAATGAATGAAATTAAAATTCAAATAATTACTGTGATTAATTCTACCTGGTATTTATTATAGAACAATACTTGAGAAGGTAGTTTAGCTAAAAATGTTTTTATCTGTTTGAACCGCCCATTTTCTTGGACTCATTTTAAAGATAAAAATATTATTTATCACTTTGCAAACAATGAGATCACTTTTCTATATTATTTTTGAAAAATAATAGAATGAAATTGAGATTAATAGTATTGGACAAATGCAGATATTGGTCACTATGGCAAAATGTATTTAATTATTACAAATGAGCTATAGAAAAAAATTTATTTAATTAATGCATTAATTTATTTGTTTATCAGCTTATTAAATTTACTAATGATTTATTAACACAGTTTTTCGATAATTATTAATACAATATATTTATAATAACAATCAACTAACGATTTAGATTTATTGAAAATAATTATTTTCATATAAAAATTATTTCAATTATAAATCAAGTTCAGGCAATGTAAATAATTTATTTATATTAAACAAAATTATAATATTAATTTTTTGGTATATTTATAAACGTTTGTGTGTCATTGTGTGCACAAATTAATCTGGACTTCATATTCTCAGTTATTCTTTTTTTTTTTTTTTTAATCTCTTTTTCTTTTTTCAACCAACTAATTTATCTTTTTTATCGAGAGGCCATCATTGGGTTAATTCGACCGTTCGATTTCCCTTGGGATGTTGAAAACAAGATTTTTCTTTATATACATGGCCCGATGCCAGACTTTATGAAAAGAGATCACACACGCTCTAATTAAAAGTCATTTCCCTTATTAATTTTACTTCAATATTTATTTTTATTACTTTTAAAAAAAAAATAATTTAATTGATAGTATCGATGAATGTATAAAAATTATAAATGCATATTTATTTTTATATATAAACTCATACATACTATTTTTTTTTAATATCTACCCTTTGCTAATTTTTATATTCAATTGAATAAAGCAACGCTAATGAATTTAAATTATTATTTGTATCGTTTCGTTTTGATATATTTTTTTCGTTATTGAAAAGTCGCGAAATCATTAAAATACGTATAAAATATATGAGTTTTATATGTATACGTTCATATATAATCACATACATATATACATAATTATACCTCGGAGTTTCGTGTTGCTTCTGGTGGTTGGATTTCTAATTAAAATGTGTAGATCACCCGCAGAGTCAAATCTAGACTAGGACAAAGCCATTCCCTTTCCATCTTTAATTTTTTTTCCCTCTTCTCCACCACCCACCTCCACCTCAAATTCTCATCCCTCTCTCGACTCTCTTTACCCTTTGCACATGCCCCCTCTTGCCCTTTTTCTCCCTTCATTCTTCATACCAGTCTTTATTTGACTTTTTCCACTTTTTTATTCTTTCATTTATTATTTTTTTTTTTTTTTTTTCGTCTCGTTCACTCTCTTTTGGGCTTTTGACGAGTATAAAATACAAAGCAAACGATGAAGTCGTGACCAAGTGCACGGTAAGAGATTAGAGGTGCTCAAATGATTATTTAAGACCAAATTTTGTTTTTCATTTCAAAATATTAATTTAATTAAATACAATTATAATAATTTATTATTTCTATTTGAAAATTTTTAATTGATTAAATTATTTCATTAAAATTTCATTAATAATATCATTTATATTATTGAAAATGAGGCTGGGGAATATTGCTAGTTGTAATAAAGTGGTTACTTTGTATTAATATGTACTGAAAAACATTTATGCACATTTTTTTCTTACAACACTCGACCGACTCTTACATATATTTTTTATTTCTGTTTTCAAATCCTTGTCGTACATGCTGTATTATTAATATACGAGAGGGGTATATGTGGGATAATTTATCACGAGGTCACAACAACATAAGTGTATATATATGTTGGTTTACCGTATGTATATTTATATTCATACTTGGTAACAGTGCTCTCGTGTAGATGTGTGTTTTTTTTTTTTCTTCTTTACTATTACTCTCTCACTCTTTTTTTCTACTCTCTTCTATTATAATGAGAGACTCTAGGGTGCGACCAGGTATAACATTGGCGGCACTGGCGTGTCTCACGAGGGGTGGTGGTTGTTGGTGAAGATGGAGGTAAAAGAGAAAGAGAGAGAAGTGACGGTGTGTAACACGCTAGTTTGCGTGCTCGTCCATCCCTCGGAATTCCGTGGTTCTCAACCCACCCCAATTAAAGTTACACATATGAATACATATGTAAATTAATATATGTACGTGTGTAATAATGTTTGGCATCAATGCCATCAGCAAAATCGAATGGCCGCGAAAGATTTTTTTAGAATAAATTTTTTTATTACATTTTTCTTCTTATTTATTTACTCTTTATGTGAAAAATATTTATTACGTTTAATGTGTGTGTGTGTATATAATTTGGGGTAGGGATAGTTTAATTTTTTTATTATTGTTGATGATGAATATTCATAGTTGGATTTTTCTTTTATTTTTTTTTTGTTATTTTTTTTTTGTTATGTGAAAGTTATAAATATAATTTATTATCGAGTATATTCACTGAGAGGGTTGATGTGATTATATAAAATTATAATATCGGTCAAATAGATAATCACGTTGTAATATTTATTACCGGTTGAAATGTTACTGAGTGTGTGATATTTATTTTATAAATTAATGATGAATAATTTTATATAATTTATTTTTGATAAAAAAAAAAAAAATGTTGAAATGAAATATAATCGTAGATTAATTATTTTATTTAATTCAATTTATCAACCGTGAAATTAAAATGTGACACGTGATAATCTCGAGGTTTTATCTATTAATTTAAAATTAATTCTTGGATAATTATAGTAATTAATATTAATAATTATAAATATCATTATAATTATAGTATTGAAATTATTTCATCATTTATAATTTATATTTGTGTTTTTGTTTTTAATTTTATCTTGTTGTGAATAATATGCGAATTTTATTCATCAATTTATTCATGCAGATTTATTTTTCCATCGCAATTCTCGTATGCAGCAGTTGATTCTCACCGAGTTTGGCAAACACTCTGGGGGTTGAAACTGAAAGAATAGGGGGCTACCTTAGGCTAAAACAATAGACCGTTGGCCACAGGCGACAGTCCAAGTGCACCAAAGTACAAAAGAGAGAAAAAGCTATGAGGAAAAAAAAAATAATACACATATAAATTTTTTTTTTTCATATCATTCTCGCTTTTTTTTGTACAATTCTCGTTTCTTCCCTAGTTTCTATCGTACACGTAGTACATAAATGTACACGAGGACACTCGAGGTGGCGCTGTGCGCGCGTTTAAATTAAGCCACAGCCAATTAAAGTGTGTGCAAAAATTATTCCAGTCTTTTGAAAATAAAAAATTTCATTATTTTTTTTTTTAAATTTGCTTTGTTGATTTCACCAATTTTTTTTTTTATTTTCGCCCTCTTCTTGCGACGATTTCTTGAATTATCCTCAGGTTTACATTTTTTTTTCTTGTTATAAATCATAAATGTACCTGTACGTCATGGAGAAATTATTACTACGTAAATAGGTTTCATAACAACATTTATACATGAACATATGTACGATCGAATTACCTATACAATATACATATTCGTAAAGTCTATGCTACTTGAGACTTATATATCAAAGGGTGACATTGCACTGGATATATATATATTTTTTTAAATGGATTTTATTCATTATTTTGTTCATTTTATAATGACCTATTTAATGGTTTACATCGATTTATTCGTCGTATTAACATATCTATTGTTACATTACAAATATAATCTTATAACACGATTATATTTCTTCAGTGGCAATAATGGATTTTGTTGATATTATTAAAATGCAAATAATCGATAAATTGTTTTTCAATTTGAAATAATGGCACAAGAAATAGAAATAAAAATAATAAAAAAAACATAATCAAACAGCAGAAAAATGAACAATTGAAAACACAAAAAAAAAAACAAATACCAAATACAATTCAATGTTTCACCAATCAGCTTTCGATCTTTACAACAAATTGTGTCTTGTGTCTTTAAACGTGTGTCTCAACGGGACTCGTGTCTCTAAAGAGCTTCAGTATAAACAAACGTTTTAAAATCTCTTCTTTGCCGTTTATTTCTTTCTACTATTTTTTTTTTTTATCGTCTCTTCTCTCTAAGTCTTATTCTTCTTCGACTGTTTTCTCCGAAAACCAAAGGCAAACCACCATCACATCGTACAAAAAAAAAATATATACACACACAGAAAATGAATAACAGAACAAAATTGAAACAAAAGATAAAATACTTTTGTATTCTTATACATTCGGGAATTCCCATTGAAAACACCCAGACGGATAATGAGACTTGAGATGAAGCTCTTGGATTTTTTTTATTATTAATATACGTAGTACATATACATATACACATACACATATATATATTTTCAAAGTTATTCTCTCTTTCTCGCTCTCTGTCGTTATTTCGTGATGTTTTGGAGATTTTTGCAGAGAGTTGTGGCAATGTGACAAAGATAAAATCCCTAAGGGGTTTGCATACTTCACAAGCACTGCACAGGGTAAAAGTAATGTACAAGCGTAAAGTGGTGGTTGATAGCAAAGGGGGGTCGCTATCGTTTTTTTTTTTTTTTTTTATTTATTTTTTTTATCTATATATTTTGTTCTTTCTCTTACTCCCTTTCTTTCCCTTTTTGAGAAAGGGTGGGAGGAAGCTCCCCAGAGCCGGCGCGTCGTTGAGAGAGAATGAAAATGTAGACGCGGGGAATAAAGCTGGGAAGTGAGGGAGGATACAAATGTAAAGGAAAAAGATGGGAGATGGAACAGGGAAGAGGAGAAGGAGAGAAATTGTACGCGTCACACCGGCCGCATCGCGTCACTCAAACCGCGAGCCATGGGAGAGCACAGAGGCTCAAGCAGTCAGTACTCAACTGCCTCTCTAGGCGGCAGCCGTTGCGAGCACGGCTTAAAACTATATTATCCAAGGACTTAACGGTTTATATCGTTTTAATCGCCGAATTTATTGTGCGTTTGTCTCTAATATTTTTATGTGGAGAATTTATATTTTTATTTTTTCTTTTTGCTCGTTGGTAGTTGATGACAATTTTTTTACTTTTTATTTAATATTTTGATTCGTTTGGTGCTGATAGTGGTGGAGTTTATTTTTAATATTTACGCAGAGTTGGACAATTTATTATTTATTTTTATTAATTCAAAGTTTGGTTTCTTTTTTTTTGTGTTGATGGATTTTTAAATGACATTGTAAACTAGTGGACCAAATATTTAGATAACAATTTGACAAATTTATTGAGGACATACGAATTGCTACATATCAAAGTTTGTTATTACTAAAATTATATATTCATATGGAATATTTTTTAAATAATTAACAATTGGTGTTTTATTTTTTTTTTTTTTATTTTGGTAATTCTTATTGCAAAGTATTTTTATAAACGTGCCTCAACGCGGTTTGCGTTTGCGGTGATAAGATTCAAAGTGATAAGTGTAAAATAAGCGTGGAATTAATGCGTAAAAATAATTATGTTTTTATATATTAAAAATAAATTTATTGAACAATAAAAAGACAGATTTAATAAGAGATATTAATTTTTATCAATATATTCAATTGTATAAATATTTAAATGATATATGTATAAGTTATGAAGATTAAGAATGAAGTGAATTCTACAATTGAAGTTTTAAATTAGTCTTTTAGTTGTCGTTAAACAATAGTGTATTTAAAAGACAACAGAAAATGGTTGTACTGGAATTGGAAGCGGTTTATGCTCAAGCAGCACCGCATACAAAATTGTTGAATAAGCGTTTCCTTGGCGCCCATCATTGGTTAGGACCCATCAAAGAGGCGTTAGTCGCAAGACTTGCGGCTGATAAGGTACAGTCCGTTACCACTGCTAACATATAATAATATTCGTATTTTACGTGGCAAAAATTTATGAATAATAAAATTAATTTTACCACTATATTCATTTTTATTCTCATCTCAAATTTTATATTCATACACCAGTAGGAAAAAATAATAAATTTACACAATGAAATGTTTATTTTTCAAAGTAAAAATATGTAATAAAATTTATATATATATTTTTTTTTTCTTTTCTTCAATTTTTTTTTTTTCATATTGCATTCGCGTTAATAAATTTTGTTTTATAAATTTTTGCTTGGTATTTATTGGGTTTATAATAGGACGAGGTTGAAATAAATTTACTCATACTTGTTGATGCAATAAACGAATCGGATTTTTGGTTAGCTTGCAATTTAATAATGTTTGTGAATATATGAATTTAACATGGTTGGTAAATTTTCAAACATTGCAGCGTCAGCAAAAACATTAGAACTCTTTGCTAACCATTAACATTAAGAGAGGTGTGAGGGAGGGAAAGAGGATTGGGAAATAGAATACAAGCTCATATTATGT
Organism: Microctonus aethiopoides; assembly: GCA_030347275.1. NCBI lineage: Eukaryota > Metazoa > Arthropoda > Insecta > Hymenoptera > Braconidae > Microctonus > Microctonus aethiopoides. The sequence continues at coordinate 6,048,162 of JAQQBS010001422.1, read as the reverse complement.
ACGTATAGGAAGAGTTTAGTTTCATCGTCTCGTTTTATCCTATCTCTCTTTCTCCATTCTCTTTAATATATACACTTGACATAGGACGAGGAATATATACTTGGCTTATCTAATTAACTATATTAGTATAGTCTCTATGAGCATATATACTCGAAAGCAGTTTTCAAATTTACTAAGAAGTTATCTCTTAACTAGATCCATCAAAGTTTTTAATGTTCATTTTCGTAGTGGCATTAAATTGTTGACGATTTTTAAAATAATTATTTGTTAGTATTTTTTTTTTAATGCATAATGAAGCATAAACTTTTCGTAACAATTTAAATATTGCTTTTAAATTGATGATTAGAACGTGTGGCCTTTGAAATTTTTTTTTTATATTTTTTTGTTTAGTTTTATTAAGGATTAATTTGTGGAAATTTTGTTTTTTTTTTTCTTTTTTATTATTTAATGCGAGTATGAATATTTTAGAGGAATTATCATAATAAATCATTTATAGTCATGGCGTAATTAAAATGTATAGATCAAGCAGAACAATGATATTGCAAATTAGTTAATCTACATCGCCCTCTGTATCGAATCGATTTTACAAATTTTATTTCTCCTCTTTTTCCTCTTGTGTTTAATATCATTTTCAACGTTGAATTAAAATTTACTAATGATTATTTTGATTATAAAATCAGTGGGCTTGATGAAATCGTTAATGAATACATTGGATAATTAATTATTAATTTTTGTCACGTGTAGAAACACGTTTGTATATTAAATGTATTTGTCAACTAATGAATAAATGAAATATGTTATTTAAAAATTTGTTATAATAAAAGAAAAACAAAAGTTATTTAAAAAAAAAAATAATAAAATTTTGTGGTGAGTGTTTGTTTATCCTCAGGCTAAATTAAAAGCACAAAAATCTACAAATTACAATTTTTTATTTTATGTTTTTAAATACCTAAAATTAAAAAAAAAATCATTATTGTCTCTATGAACATTTAATAAAAAAAAAATTAAAAAATGAAATGAAAATAAAAAATTTAATAAATAACAAAAAATTTCGAAACGAAAAAAAATTAAACATTTAATTAATAAATTAATAATTAATAATAAATTTCATTTATATATTTTTATTTTATATCAAATTCCATTTCATTATTTTTTACTTTTGGGTTCATTTATAATAATGGATGAAATAAAATTTGGTCATTTAAAAATTAATATTTTCCTGTCATGACTTTTTTTTTTTTATTATATAATTTAAACATTCATCCCTTATTATATTTCTCTTTCACTTCTTTACTCTCTTCGTCTGTCTCCTCACTCCCATGAGGCTTACTTCAACGTCGGAAATTTAATTATCACATCCAACTGCCACTCTGTATAGGCGCGGCGTCGTCGTCGTCTGGGCTTTACCAGGATTTCTAGTGTGCGTATTTATACATAAATATATACACCTATCTACCCTCATGCACAGTCAGTGAAACCGACTGGAAGACATTTACTTCCGACAAAGTATGCTCTATATACATATATATATATATATGTATATACATTAGAGAAGGACAAGGAAAAGAAAAAAGCGTGGAATAATATCGTTCACTGGTTTTATTTCAAACACTCTCTTATATCACAATTCTCATTCATTTAAAATTTAATTTCTTTGAAATCGAAAACACAAGTTGTATCCCTTGATCTTGAGACTTGATATATGTATATATATATATTATATATATATTTATATACAAAGACCACTCAATTATTCAACGGTTGTTGAGCTGTATTCACTAATTAACGGTTGGCAAAAGAAAAATGTAAAGAGAATAATTTTTTTTTTTATTTTTTTTTTAGAGCGAAAAATTGACGCACAAAGATGAAAGCAAATGAAATGTGTATGTGTGTGTGTGTGTGTTGGTTTTGTATAAAGGACGACGAACGATCGCATGATTCTGATGCTCCTCGCTCTGCAGGACTTTTTAGGGGCCAATATTCTTTTTAATAGTCTTCTCAACATGTGTTTGTAAACAAATATATATCTTGCTGTACATATAAATGGATAGTGGTATTAAATTTAATCAGCGTGAATTTATTGACCAATTAAAATAGTTGGTAATAATTTTCTTCACATCATAAAAAAAAAATGTGTATGTTTTTTTTTTCTTGCAATGTAATTATAGATTGGAAAATATTTCACGGACGATTTGGTAGATTGAAACACATTTTTTTTTTTTTTTTTTTAGTATATACATGTATTTGGATGTAGACTTTTTTATTGTGGTCGTTCCCTCCCCCTTCCGATTTTTCTATTTTTCATTCTATTTTTCATCTAACAGAGTTTGTCCAATAGATTTTTTTTTTTTGTTGCAATTTTTCCTATTTATTTATTTCCATTTTTATTTTCGTTTTATTGTTTTATTTTTTTATTTTGTTTCACTTCAAGTCGCTCTCAGAGGACACTGATCTTTCAGTCCAACTTTTTCTCATCTTTCTTCTTCTATTTATTTATTTATTTATTTATTTATTTTGTTTCTTTTTTATTATCATTTTTTTTTTCTTTCCTTTACTTTTCGTTTCATTTCATTTTATCTTAACAAAGTTACCAAGAGTCCAAGAGTCTG